>VMDO01007458.1:0-57934 GCA_007922755.1 Pedetes capensis | reverse complement strand
GGGGTAACCTATATGAATAATGCTTATCAAATTGCATATATGAAAATTGTCACAATGAAAAGCATGTCAAAATGGATCGCATTATGATGTACATTAAAAATTTCTAATAAAAAAAGAGAATTTATGTAAACACAATAAGCCCCTTGACCATACCTGAGAGGAGATAATTAAAGAGACCAGTGATGTACCTCCTCAAGTGTCCAAACACATTAGAGCTACCATAATAACTCGCTATACAGTGAAATGGATTTATGGTGGTGGCCTTTATTGATCATATCACTTCCTTCTAATAGAAATTAATAATTTTCTGAAATTTATGCCTAGTTACAGATTGTTTCAAACTGAATAGGATTCCAAATGCAGATATTGAAATCCTAAGCATGTACAGGAATGTAAAAATAATCCCTGTGCCTTCACCATGACATCATTAGAGAAAAACTTTCACTCATTTAAAAAATCTATTTCAAATTAAGTTGCAAAAAGCGTTGACATCAATTTAGTACACAGGGGTTGTATAATCGATTTTCTTCCCTTTAAAGAAGGATAATATTTCTGACCCTGGTACTCTTCGTAAATAATTTAATTGATTCCAGATCTGAGAAATTGACTTCTATGTAGTTTAAGTTGCTCTCCTCCAAGTTATAAAGACGCAACAATGGTTTTCAGTTGAAATATAATTATGATCAGTATGAGAGCAGTTGGATTGAAGGCAGTTGTTTGAATAAGAACAATATGACTCTAAAGGAAAATGAAACACATTAGATGCAGCTTTAATTCTAGAAACAACAAATATGAGATCGGACTATGGGAGAGCCACGGCGCTGGTCTTCTTTTTAGCTTTCATCTGGACACAATGTGTGAGAAAGTTCACTACCCTGCCCTACCTCACAACAGATGTTGTGATGGAGAAAGAATATGAAATATATGATGTATTAGAGGAAAGGAACTTCTCTTTTAACTATGTTTTTGATTCATTGACATCATATTTTAACTGCTTACATAAAAATAATAGCTCTCAGCCATATTAGTTGAATGTGCCCCAGTGAAAGAAGAGCTATCATCTGACCCAATTAATCTTGATTTGGGATAAGTGCTTGATAAATTATTTCCCAGGAAGGGAGGCTTATATGGCTCATTGCCACTTTGTTTTCATTTTAGATGGACTATGGACTTCTTGTATGACCTTGGCAAAGTCATTTAACCTCTCTCACCCCAGATTTTTCATTTGTAAAGCATGGGTAAATCCTGGTCTACCTAACTTGGAAAAATAAACATTAGTACAATATTTAAATAAGACTGAATGTGGAAGACTTTTTATATAAAGGATAAACATGGCAGCATGAGACTATTGCTGCTACTTACATAAGCTTCTGATAAACTGCCTTCCTGTGGAACTGAGCAATTCCAACAACTAAGTACTTAAGATTCATTTAGAAGGGTGTCATTATATGTTTTTGTTCCATTTGCCACAGATATTGTGGCTGCATAAAATTGGTGTAATATAAACACCATCTTACTTGAATAAATATATTTAATACGTAAACTTTATTTTTCTGGCTATTTAGGCTCTGACTCTTCTAGTCTAAAGCATTAGCAAAGCAATAAGTGATAGAGGCAGTAAAAATATTAATCACATAAAACAAATTGCAAGAGACAATATATGGCATTTAATTGATACATAAACTTGTTATCTAAAGTAAAAGAACAATATTCCAAACATTTAAAATGAAGTCAGGCTTATGTAGCATAATCTTCTATTGTTGTTAGGTGCTGTTGAGTCGGTATCCGACTCATAACGACCCTTATAGGGTTTTCAATGGCTGACTGTTTTGGGATTGCCTTGGGAGTGGATTGCCAGGTCTTTCTCCCATTTTTGCGGTGCTGGGAATTGAACTCAGGTCCTCAGAGACTGCAGCGCAGTGCTCTACCAACTGTGCTAAATCCCAGCCCCATAATCTTCTATTGGAGTATATCTTAAGCTTTGAATTTTTTTTTTTTTTTTTTTTTTTTGGTACTGGCGGTTGAACCCAGGGCCTTGCGCTTGCATGCTCTATAAGTGCCGGACCACCAAGTTGCACCCTCAGACCATTTTTTTTTTTTACTTTTTGAGACAGGGTCTCAAAAATTACTCAGACTGCCTCGGGTCTCGAACTTGTGATTCTCCTGCCTCCGCCTCCAAGCCACTGGGATTACAGGCATGTGCCAAGCTTTGATCTTTTTAACTTCATTTAAAATGAAAGTTTTAGAATGTTTTTGAAGATAAAAAATACTTACATGTAATAAAGTCATGATATGGAATGATGAAAGGGAAGAATCATTCTAAACACTATTCTACATGGTACCAAATATTTGAAAATAATTGTAAACACATTGGTATATAGAATTTAGAGCACATTTAAGAAAATATTGGTCTAGTTATATGAGTTGTAACTGATGAAGTAATTTGCATTGGTTTTCCACTGGAAGTTGTCAAAAATACTATAAATATATTTTTTAAACAAAAATGGTATAATGATGACTCTTACTATTATATGAAGAAAACTTTCATAACCTTAATATTTTATCCCAGACCTTACATTCTATAACTATCTAGAACAAAAGTAATTTTTTTTGTGTGTAGCAAATGAATAATTGATCTAATATTTTAGGTTGTTCTCTATAATTATGCTAGATTGGACATTTATGCTTACACTTCCTAGGTGCTGGGGGGAAAGTAGAATAAATAAAACAGAATATGCCTAAATTGGCTTGTGTATAAAATGAGGGAAGAACCCCTGTTATAAATGTGCATACATCTCGAAATTTCACAATCACATCATTTATCACATTTCTTTGTTATTAAGACTTTTTTTAAAATTGTGCAGGTTATTGAATCCAGAGCCCTGCACATGGTAGGGAAGTGGTCTACCACTAAGCTACATTCCTAGGCCTCTCCTTTGTTATAAGCTGATTATTTCTTTTAAACTATGATGAAAACTGACAGACATCTTGTTTATCATATGATCAACAAAATATTTAATACATATTAGATTATTTCACAATCCTTACTCAAATGAAAAAATATTCAGTAAATGTGAAACAAATGTCTACATTCCTTGAATATTTTGATCTCTTTGTTAACCTCTTCATTAATGGAAGTATATGATTTCAATTATTTCATATTAAATTCTAATACAACTTGCTAGGCTTCATTTCTATTAGGAAATAGATCTTCAAAAAGTGTCTGTTATTTTGAACTATAGTCATCCTCACTTTGCTTCAAATACAATAAAATAAGGGATGGAAATGCTAATTACCCTAATTTAATCAGGACATGTATATGTATGTTTATGATACTGTACTCAAAAGTAATGTACAAAAGTGTTAAATGTTAATAAACTATTAGAAATAGAAATCTATTTCTGGTAGAACTTCTCAATTATTATTAGCATAATAGATCAAATCTGGCCATTTCTCACCATCTCTGCAGCTATGATCCTAATCAAAAACACTTCCATTCTTCCCTTGAAGGGAAAATCAAGTATACTGGAAAATAAAGAGGTCTTCATGGGAATAAGATTTCTCAGGAATTAGGTGGGTGTTAACTGAAGGGTACCTTTAGATTACCTCCTTTTAGAAGAAAATTATCTTCAAAGATTCAAATGAACAACAACAGCAATAACAACAAAAACAACAAAATAGATACAAAGATGAAAAGGCTTCTATAGGGTTCAGAAAAAATTTAAACATCCATAAGAAGAGAAGAAAATGGACAAGGGGGTCTGGTGTTTTAGAAGTGTTATAGAAGGCACTGAGGTCATTAATAAAGAATCTAGGTTTAATAAAATATATACATACAGTACATTCATCCCTAGATATCTCTGGTAGATTGATTTTTTTAGGATTCTCCATTGATACACAAATCCAAGGATATACAAGTCCTTTACCTAAAATGGTGTATTATTTGCATATAATTTGTTCACATCTTCCCATGAACTTTTAATTATCTCTAGATTACTTGTAATACCTTTTATTTGTTGTTATGTGCCATTGAGTCGAGTTGGGTCCTACTCATAGTGACCCTCATAGGGTTTTCAAGGGCTGATTGTTTTGGGATTGTTTTCAGGGGTGGACTGCCACATCCTCCTCCCATTTTTGTAGTGCTGGGATCAAACCCGAGTGCTCAAAGTGTGGAGCAGCACTCTATCAACTGAGCTAAACCCTAGCCCCACTTATAGTACCTTGTTTTTGTTGTTAGGTGCCATCAAGTCGTGTCTGACTCATAGTGACCCTCATAGGGTTTTCAATGGCTGACTGTTCAGGATTGCCTCAGGAGTGGCTTGCTACATCCTTCTCCCTATAAAACTTAGTAGAATGCAAATGCTATGTAAGCAGTTGATATACTGTGTTATTTAGGAAATGACTAGGAAAAACGTTTGTATGTGTTTGTTGTTGTTGTTGTTGTTGTTGTTAGGTGCCATCGAGTCGGTATCTGACCCATAGTGACCCTCTGTACAACAGGGGAAACACTATTGTCAGTGCTTCTCTGCTGTTCATAGGGTTTTCAATGGCAGATTGATTTTTGGGGGGGGGGTTGCCAGGTCCTTCTCCCAGCCTACAGCTTCTGGTGTTCCCAGGTGGTCTCCCATCCAGGTACTAACCAGGCCCGACCCTGCTTAGCTTCCGAGATCTGATGGGATCGGATGCCACAGGGCCACAGCTGCAGGCTTGTATGTGTTTAAGACAGACACAATATTTTTCCTGAAGATTTCTGATCTATGGTTGGTTGAATCTATGAATTTACAACCCATGAATATGGAAGGCTGACCAGACAGTGAAGAGTAGTTTAGTGGTCTATGAACAATGGGAGATTCAACCATGGTAGCTCTTTTCCTCACTCTTTTATCAAAAGAAGCAGCAAAGGTATATTCTTCATGAAGAGTGGCCATGGGAAATATGTTATTACTAATGACTTTGTCCTGTGATTAACACATAAGGAAACATCACTCTGAAGACAGTTTGTTCAGAATGAATGGAAGATTCCATAGAAGGCAACCAGAGTGAGGAAAGGGAATGAGCAATCTATGTGTAAGAGATTGTTGTTGTTGTTGTTAGGTGCCAACTCATAGCAACCCTCATAGGGTTTTCAATGACTGACTGTTTAGGGATTGCCTTGGGAGTGGATTGCCAGGTCCTTCTCCCATTTTTGCGGTGCTGGGAATTGAACTCGGGACCTCAGAGACTGCAGTGCAGCGCTCTACCAACTGAGCTAAATCCCAGCCCACCATGTAAGAGATTATCTATCATTTATTTTTCTGAGAGAAGTGAGAGACACTTAGTCTAATCTTGAACTTATTTTAGAAGGAAAAAAATTCAATTTGTTTCTGTTTCAATTTTCATCTTGTCATGGCCTCTATTCAATTCTAACTCTATTGATTTTTTAACCCCTCTCTCCATTGTAGTAGGAAAATATTGAAAGAACAGGATAAAGAAACATTAACCTACAGTAATAGGAGTGCCATAGATTTCATCTAACAATAAAAAGAAACTCATAAAAACTACGGTGCAGACCTTAGAAGCTATACAGTATTATTCCATTCACAGACACCTAAAAGCAAATAAGAAATCTTGGAAATATTACAAGAGCTTAGTACTGTGAATCTAGGAGTGAAGACAGTGACAGGCATGAGGGAAAACTGTCACGAAGCATAGAGAATGCCTTCTCTCTGCTAAGCTGTAAGTACCTCTGGAGTAAAGCATGAAACAAATAGAAGTGCTATTGATCAGAAAACAAAGAAATAAAGGTTAAAGCCAAATGTCATTTCAAGACTTTAAAAATATACACAATTAATATAAAATAAGGTATCCGATGTATTGACTTTCTTATGTCAATAAGCAATATACCTTATAGATAACAGGATGGATTGTGGACTTTTTTTTTCAATTCTTCTGATTGATAGCTAGGTGACCTTGAGTACAGCCTTTCTAAGCCTCAGTCTTTAGCCATAAAATGGGGATAAATATGCTTCTTACTTTGTAGGGTGTTTACTTTGTTTAAATAAAATGTAAGCATTCAAGTGTTTATCATAGTACCAGATAGCAAGTGAGAACTTAATACATATAATTTAGTATTAATAGCCATGATTTGCTTTGATGCCTCTTCCTAACACTCATTAGTAGTGAAGCATATAGACAAGTTTTAGATTATTCTAGATGTCAGGGCACTGAAAGTAGGGTTGCCAAATGCTTGCATAAATAATTGTAAATCCAAAACAAAATAAATGAAAGAAAACTGGAGGTCTCTTTATCTAAATGGTAAAGATCAAGGCACTAGCATTTAAAGTACTAACATAGGAATATAAAACATAAGTACTCAGAGGTTTGTTTTCTCATGGGATGTACAAAAAACTTAGAAAGCTTTTAAAATACTTTCTCCTATTTCACAGCAGCCATAACAGAAGTTGTTACATGATAATGAAAAAAGAAATTAGGCAAGTTAAAAATTTAATGAAAATGAACAAGTTAGATTTTAAATTTGGTGCAAGGTGTGTAAGTGGAACAACACTCTTCCAAATAATCTTAGAAGCATAAACATGTTTGAAGCAAAGCTGAAGTTTCTAAAAATTTCACCACAAAGTTTTCCCTATGAAAGAATACTGTTTTTAATAGTATATTCTGTTTTTCAGGTACTAGAGAAAATAGACACTGTGGGCACAGAAGACATTGGAGTACTTTTCCACAAGGAGATGAGCTGAGAAAATAAGTCTAGCAAAACCTAGGAATGAACAGTAAGAGATGGCATGGGAGGTGTCTGGTTTACCTTATGTCCAAACCCTCTAGACCAGGCTCTTGGGAATCATCTATGATCGAAACCTTCCTGTTCTACCACCACAGGTGGTCCTAATCTGCTAACTTTCACCATTCCTACAGCCATATTATGGTCCAACTGACCTTCAAAAGGATGATTATAGGTAGATCCATCACTATTTTAACCTGCAGCTGTACCACTGTGGGGTCTGATCCCATGAGATCTCAGAAGCTAAGCAGGGTCAGACCTGGTTAGTACTTGGATGAGAGACCAGCTGGGAACACCAGGTGCTGTAGGTTTGGGAGAAGGACCCAGCAACCCACTCCCAAAAAACTATCAGCCATTGAAAACCCTATGAATAGTAGAGAAATACTGACAATAGTGTTTTGTCTGTTGTACATAAGGTTGCTATGAATTGGATAGTGACTCTATGGCACCTAACAACAACTTTCTTTTCACAATCAATATTCTACTCATTAGCTAGAGTTGTTGTTAGGTGCTGTTGAGTTGTGTCCACTCATGGTGATTCTCCTATAGCATTTTCAATGGCTGATTGTGCAGAATTGTTTTGGGAATTGATTGCATCAGCCTTCTCCTGTTTATGCGATGCTGGGGATTGAACCAACGGCCTCAGAGAGGGCAGAGTGTCACTCTACCAACTGAGCTAAACCCCAGTCCCCATTAGCCAGAGTAAGCTTCTCAAAACTAAACCAGGATCATAGTATTTCTCTACTTAAAATGTTTCAGTGCCTTTCCATTGCAATTAGAATTAAATCCAACCACTTATAATGGCTTATGGGATCTTTATGCTATGCCTCCGCTTATTTCTTTCAATACTCTCCTCCTCTTTTTGCTGAACTTCTGCCATGCTCTTGTCTCTGTCTCTAGAACAAACCAAGGTCATTCCTGTTTCAGGACCTCTGCATATGGATGCTAAACCCTTATTCCACTCCCTCCAGATATTCTAGTCACTCTCTAGGTTTCAACTCAGAGGTAGCCATTTCAGAGAGCCCTTCTCTAATCCGTCTTTATATAAGTGGACCTTATACCCTAAGTTCGGCCTGCAGCTGTAGCCCTGTGGAATCCGATCCCGTCAGATCTCGGATGCTAAGCAGGGTCGGTCCTGGTTAGTACCTGGATGGGAGACCACCTGGGAACACCAGGTGCTGTAGGCTTGGGAGAAGGACCTGGCAACTCCCTCCCAAAAATCAATCTGCCATTGAAAACCCTATGAACAGCAGAGAAGCACTGACAATAGTGTTTCCCCTGTTGTACAGAGGGTCGCTATGAGTTGGATACAACTCGACGGCACCTGACAACAACAACAATATACCCTTAGTTCAGTATTCCTTCCAATTCTGTCTTTATGTTTTTTGTCTTACCATGGTAATCACTATATGCATGGAATTGATTCTTCTTTTTTACTCTTGCTGTTGTTGTTAGGTGCCATGGAGTCGGTATCCGACTCATAGCGACCCTCTCTACAACAGGGGAAACACTATTGTCAGCGCTTCTCTGCTGTTCATAGGGTTTTCAATGGCAGATTGATTTTTGGGAGGGGGTTGCCAGGTCCTTCTCCCAAGCCTCCAGCACGTGGTGTTCCCAGGTCGTCTCCCATCCAGGTACTAACCGGGCCCGACCCTGCTTAGCTTCTGAGATCTGACGGGATCGGATTCCACAGGGCTATGGCTGCAGGCTTTTTTACTCTATGAAGTATAAATTCCTTAAAGGCAAGAATCTTGAGTGATATATATTTATTACCCCAAGTGCCTCCTAAAACCAGACTGATACCTACCTAGTAAGCATTTGTTAGTTGGCTGTCAAATGAATGAAAGGGGCCATTACCCATGCCTCTCATCCAGGTGCATTCTCTACCTCCAAAGCCATCTATCCCCAGAAGTTATTATTTTTGTTCTCTTACACTGTTGGCAGTGTTGGGAATTGAATCCAGGGTCTCTCACAGGCTAGGCAAGTGCTCTAGCAATGACCTTTTCCACAGCTCATTTTCTATCTTTTATGCCCTTTTGCATTGAAATTCTTCCATTACTTCTCTAAAGAGAATTGAGCCCCTAAACCTTCATTACTTCTTCTGATCCCCAAAACCATTCCCTGACTTCTTCCGGGAGATGAGAGTTGACACATGGTAACAAAAGAGGTAGAACAATTATCTAGTTCTTTCCCCTTCCATTTTCAAATTCACCTTCCTCTACCTTCTAAGTTCAGAGGATCTGTTAACGGAATTCTAGATATATGGACATAAAATCCTTAAGGATATAGAGTTACTGCTGTATTCTTACTGTTATATGATGGTTAGTAGGATTTGCAGACTGACCTAGGCAATAATTTCCTAATCATAGTAATGAAACTGACAATAAAAATACACCTACATAAAACAGATTTTCCTCCTCCCAGAGAAACAGTTTCCATGAACTGAATGATGAACTTACACATGACCTTACAGAACACATCTTAATTTTAATTTCAAGCCTATCTGAATAAACTATGAGCCATGAAGTCCAGAGGACAGGGAGGTCAAAATGGCCTGGAGTAATTAAAGAAGCATCACAAAGGAGGAGGGGCTGGAGATGGTCCTTGAATTACAGGTGGATTTAAATCATTGCTATATTTAGTTACATGATTTTCCCTCTCCTAACTTTGAAAGGAATCTTGCATCTCCTCTGTGCCCAGTTTCCCCTTGCAGGTTGCCACACTTGTCAGCAGCAATAGCCTTTTCACTGAAAAAATGGCCAGCAAGGTAAATGTGAATAATTTTAGGTTGAAAACATTTAAAGTTTCCACCAGCTAATATGTTAATGAGTACATTAGCTCAGGAGTACATTTATTTGAACACAAACCACCTTTCCCCCCCAACTATCATGGTGGCTCTAAAAGTATACAGAACACCACAATATCAGTAGCTATATATTAATTGGACTCAATCATCTATGTGAAACATCTCAACCACTTGTAATTAGACTGGACTTCAAAGAAATGAACCATGACATTAATGTTTCATTGAAAGCTTTGACATGGCTCATAATGGAGACAGTGGGTATTGTGTGGCATTGTCCCCCCTCGACTACATCAAAATTAAGTAAAACCCTGAAGTGTTTTAAGAATATGTTTCTGTGAGTATACAATAATCTCACCATAGCACATTTCAGGTAACCCAAAACAAAAGTACACACACACACACACACACACACACACACACAGAGGCATATAAAAAGTTGAGGCAGATATCATTCTAGGGCCTCTCAGGAGATGGCACCAAATATTCACCCCCTACTAACTGCTTTTTTAGCAAGAAAAGGACAAACACATAGGCTTGCCATGTCATCACTGTTAATAACCTAACAGGTTTCTCAGAGCCTCTGTTGCCTGGAACTCATACATGGACACTGACACTTCCCCTCTTTTCCTTCTTGTACACTCCAATAACAAACCCTTCCTGACATAATAGCCACCCTTTGGTCTTGGAAACTCCAGTCACACAGGTGCCAATCATTGGTAAATTGTTGCATTGCCAAGTCCTAAGCAAGTATTCTCTTGATGACATAGAATCTAATACTTTAGTTCCCATGCCTCATATCAGTGATTTTCATATGTGGTCACAGTTGACTTGCCTGAGATAAAAAAAAAAAAAAATCCTGACAGTAATGAATGCCATCCCTTCCTTTCCAAGGTAACATGAAAATTTGCATTGGCCGTCAATTCTAAGATTTTGGTCCTCACTGGAAGAAGACTTTGAATAAGAAACCATTCTAGGCTTTCTACCTATGGTTGCAACTTGTGGTCACCTGGCATCCATAGCTTTTCAGTGCAAACCTATTAGAGAAAAGAAAGGTAAACAAAGCCCCTGTCAAAACTGCAGGACTGCCCTTGAGATTGGATCCTGATCTATGAGCGTTAAGGTGTTTCCACAGTGGAAAGGGATCTGACAATGTGGGTTTGGATTAAGGTCTCTATGAGGTATCGGATCAGTTATCAATTTAGAATAGTTTTTTAAACTTGGTGAACGCTTTTGACACTGGTGATTTTAACGTTCTTCTGGCATGATAATTAGAAAACTGCATTGTCAATGCTTGTTTAACCACCTGTGTATTCAGTCATAACTTCCATGTCAAGGGAGGGGCTGTGTCTATTTACTCTTAAGGATCTTGTATAATATTCAATATATATTAATCATAAGATTAGTACATGAACAAAAATAATAATGGTCATTTCTGAAACACTTCCTGTTGTTGGATATCCTGTTGTGAGTTTTACATGTACTATTTAGTTAAATCTGCTATTGAAAACCCTATGAACAACAGAGAAGCACTGACAATAGTGTTTCCCCTGTTGTATGTAGAGTCACTATGGGATACCAACTCAATGGCACCTAACAACAACAACAACAATCTAGTTTAATACATGATTCATGTACAACAGCCCTGAGATAGACACTATTATTATGTCTATTTTTCCTACCAGGAAACTGTAGATTAGTGAATTGAAATGATTTGTCCTAGATCTAGGTCCAGTAAAGTGAAAACTGGGATTGCAATCCACATTAGCATGACCTTAAAGACACATTCTTGGTGTGGGAGTATGGCTTTGTGGTAGAGTGCTTGTCTAGCCCTGGGCTTGATCCCCAGCTCTGAAAAAAAAAAAAAAAAACCCCACAAAACAAAACCAAAACAAATAACCCACTGCCCCAAACAAAAAAAGACAATGTGCTTAATCACCATGGCGGTATTATCTCTATTAATGAGCATTTGTTTAATTGGACTTTATACTATGTATAAAATATTATTATGTAAAAACTATTAGTAAATGGGTAGCTATATTGCAAGTTCATTCATATTTGCTGTCAAAGTCTACTGCTGGCCTCTAATATATGATGTTGGCTGTGACCTTTTAAACAAGATCTACTCCTGACTTCTACATATATAGCTAGGGTAAGTTAAATCACAAGGAAGGCTTGTTATTCGTTAGGATGTATAGGGCTACAAGAAAGTTTTGTTGTTTCCACATAGAAAGGACCTCTTTTTGAGATGCCATTTATCAGAGTTTTCAAGTTATGCCCTAGTATTTCATGGAGGTATTATACATATAGAGTTGTTTCATGTTGTGTATGTTCTGCTATGGAAGTCTGAAGTTATATGAAATATTATTCACCCAACCAGTGTCATTATTTAGCAGAAAGGATTTTAGAGTTCAAATTATTTGTCTCCTCTAACTGTGTAAGTTACTGAACTTCTTTCTGCTCCATTTGCTTTATATAAATGTGGAAATAACGTTTTCCTGATAATAGTGGTATGAAATGAAATGAGATATGGTACTTAAAAGAATCTGAGACATATTAAGCACTCAAAAAATGTTGGTTGATTTGTTTTTTATATCTAAATTGCATTATTTTCACCTTGTATTTGTTAATAATTTCTTCTCTACTAATGAATTATCAAATCCCAAATAACATCAACTCTTTTATTATCTTTAGCCCCAAGAACAATAAATAGCTTAAGCATAAGATACTACTGAAATTTTATTCAATTATAATTACTTATGCTCACTCAAGAAAACAATATAATAATGGCAAAAGTTGTATAGAGCTCAGTATTTTCCAGCGTTGTTCTAAGTACTTTTTATCTAAGCCATTGAATTTACCAGGCACATGAGCAGAGTGAGAACTCAGTGAATTTCATGCTATAATTCTTTTGACAGAAATGGTGATTATCATCTTTGTGTTTATGATCTAGTTTTATTTATTTGTTTACTTATTTGTTGCTGTCCTGGGGATCAAATCTAAAGCCTCAAACATGCTCGGTAAATACCACAAAGCCACAACTTCAGCCTTTAGTTAATTTAATTTTATTTATTTACTTATTTATTTGTTGTGGTATTTGAGGATTGAACCCAGGGCCTCACACATACTTTGCAAACGCTCTTCCACTGAGCTGTACCCTCAGTCCATTTTTGTGTTTTTTTATTTTGATTCAGGGTCTTGCTAAGTTACTCACTTTTAAATGTATAAATATGTTACTTTAAGAATTTTAAACAACTGATAAGTTTCACCACAAAATTCAATAGATTTGTTTTCTTCACACTCATATTAACACACTACATATGATGGTTTTCTTGGATTATAGTATTAGGTTTTAAAACTAGGGTTAGCAGATACTTGGAGGCATAGAAAATCAACTTCTTGCTGGGCACGGAGGCACACCCCTATAATTTCAGCAACTCAGGAGGCTGAGGCAGGAGTACATGCATTCAAAGCCACAGGCAGCCTGTGTGGTTTGCAAGAATCTGTCACAAAATAAAAAATAAAATATGGGCTTTGAGTGGGACTCAGGGTGGCTTGCCTAGCATCCACAAGGTCCTGGGTTCAATGCCTGGTACTGAAGAAAAAAAATTCTTAGTGGCATCATACTTACTCCAAAAATGAAGTTAACAGTCAACTTGTTTATTTTTACTCCCACATATGGCAGTTTTTTCGCATAATTGATGCTTTTTAAGATGGTGACAATTGTTACTTTGAAATTGGAACAAAAGAAATTAATCCTTTTAGAGGGAGTGATGATTCAAACTTGCCAGATGAAAAGAAATAGCTCTAATCTGACTTCAAAGCCAACCTTCTTCTTTGGAGAAGTAGTTTCTATAAGATTATGTAAAATGAAATGGGGCTACTCAACATTCTTACAAATTTAGAAAATAGGGTATATCACCAAAAAGTACGAACATATCACAATTAAGAAAATGCATGATGTTTTTTTCTAAAGGGTACATGAAACACACATATTTTTAATATAAATTCACCAAGACAGTGATCTCTGCCACTCAGAAGTTTGGAAATATCTACAGTGTAATGTAAATTGAAGTATATCCTTCTCTAATCAGAAGCAAAGAAGCAACAGTCAGTTCATCTGTGATGCATATTAGATACATTTTGCTAATATATTATTCACTTTATTGAGTCTCTCCAAATTTTTCCAATTTTGTATTGATGTCTTAAGCATGTGTATTTTCTTATTTACAGGAATATAGAAAAATTTATTTTCTAAGTTCCAACTCTGCCACATATATTACAATATTACTCACATTACTAGGACTGGTGGTGTTTGGCAACGATACTTAAAGAGGGAACCCAGGTACATTAGAAGAGCGAAGGCTGGAAAATCATTAAGTACAAGTTTTCTTTTTCCAAGAGATGTCTTAACAGAAAGACTAAACTTTCAAGACACAAATCATTGAATTAAAGGCACTATAATTTTTAAGGGAAAAAATGGAATGGAGTGTTTGGGCTGAATATCCTGGCCCAATTCCAAGATTCAGAGATTGCAGTCTGCTTTTCTGAAATCCCCCCTGTAGTTTCTTTTGGATGCTGTAGTCTCATTCAATTCCTTTCTTAAATGATTTTGCAGTATTGTTGTGGTCTGTTAAACAACTGCTGTGTTCCACTCCAGTAGTGGGTAAAGTGATTTCTGTGCTCTGTATAGTTTGTAACACAGTCCTTAGGGGGTGAAAGGTACTGCATAAATCTAAGATTCTGGCTCTCATTTTAAAAGGAAACTACACACTGATCTCAACATAATAGATACATTTTAAAGTCCAATACTGTATGTGTAATGGAATCCTTTCCCAAACAAAGAGAATAAGGGCCCACTTCTTTTTTTCCTGCTTGCCATTTTTTTTTCTTATTCTGCCTTACTTTATCTCCATACCTAGTTTAACAACCATAGAGGGATCCCAAAGGAGTGACTCAGTGGAATTTGAGATTCAAGGTATACACAGTCATTAAGCAAATGTGATGTGTTTAGTGATGCTAGATTCACAGTTACAGTAGACATGGAATATAAATGAAATAAGCTCCAGGGCAAGAGTTCAGGGCACCTCAATAAACACAGCATGAGAACATTTTCTGGATGGCTCACTACCTAGATTCTGAAATGGTGGTTCAAAAGCCAAATTTCGTTCCTTAGAAAAAGACTTAAAAATGATGAGACATTATGCTAAGCAAAAATTTCCCTCATAATAAAAAGCATGACCATAGGGGAGAAAGAAAACAAACAAGGCATAATTCATCTTGAGTTCCAACTCCACGGTCATTCCTCCCACCAAAGAAATTTCAGCTAAGCGCAAATAAGTTTTTCACAAATGAAAAATATAACATAAAAATATAACAAGCAGTAAGCAAATTGCCATGGTTTTTACTTTATATTCTTTCTGACTGGGGAAGAAAGACAGTAAAATGATGTGTTTTATTATCCCTTAAGCTTACTTTATGTATCTAATTTCTTTTATTTTTATTTTTTATCAGCAAAGGATTATGGTAAAAATTATAATAAAATTGATTTAATTTTTGAAAGAGATGAGAATAAAAGATATACTTCTGACCATTTTATTTAAATAGAGGATCTGTAAACATTTATATGTGCCCTGCAACAAGCAGTTTTTTTCTTAAATATTTTCTTTGTTTTACCATGCAGACGAAAGCAGAGAACACACTTTAAATAGAACTATAAGACCACAATACCTGGCACAGTGGCTCACACCTTTAATCCTAGAGACTTAGGAGGCAGAGGCAGAAGGATCGTAAGTTCGAGGCCAGAGGCAGCCTGCATAACTCAGTGAGACTCTGTCTCAAAATACAAAGTAAAACATGGGTTATGGGTATAGCTCAGCAGTTCAGCACTTGCAAAAAAGCATGCATGAGGCTCTGGGTTCTACTCCTCAGTACTGCAAAAAAAAAAAAAAAAAAAAAAAAAAAAGACTTATGAGACCATGAAATTACCAAAAGCAAAACTTCTCAGTTAATTCTTGAACTCTGCTTAGTTTCTTTTAAATTCAAAGCAAGAGGCAAATAAAATAAAATAAAATATTTATTTGGATGAAAAAAGTTGAAGTAGAAATCAACAGTCAGATGATGAACTTCACATCAGGAAAACCAGATGAAAACTCTGTACCTTTTAGTAAGGGAGTACTTTAAAATCTGCATCACTTTGGAAAAAAAAATATTATCATCCAAGAAGCAGACTCTACAATGTGCTGCTTTTTGGAGCATCACTGAAACTAAGAATAGACCATAATTTGGTAATATAGAGTGCCTTTCTGTTCCAATTTTTCTAAAAGCACTTCACAAAGCAATTAGTCAGATAATGGTGGTGCGCTGACTCTGTGTAGCCTTTATGTAGTCATTAATAGCACACCATCTTTCCAACCAATAGAATGGACTGTAGGGAGAGTCATGTAACATCTTTAGTCTTCTCAACCCTAGTCACATTCTCCCCTTAATTACCATGTTTGCATCATATTCTTTTTTTAAATAACTTAGAGTTAAATTTTGCACTAACAGGGAAAAACTTAGCATTGATTTTTGAATCTAATTAATCTTAGGATCTACATTTATCTTCTAAATGAAATGAATGACAAAATTCCACAATGTTTCGTTTTGTTAGCACTGGCTTGATTAGGAGTATTGGAAACTTCTTTTTTAAAACTGAAATGAACTTTATAATGAACAAAGGATCTATAAAATATCATTTAGTCTACCAAGATGAGAAACAGGTGAATTGTTTATTTAATAACAGTTTTTAGCTACTGAAAATGTTATACTTGAATTATTTTGGAGCTCCTGACACTTATTTATTTGTATTCTAGGAAAAGATACTGATTAAGTGTGAACAATAGCAGTTCTCTGCTTACATAAAAAAGATCCCACTGGAAAACATATTGTTAATCTAAACATTCAGAATTCTTAGAAAGGCATTGTTCAGTTTTCCACTTTATTTGAAATGATTTCTATTGAAAATGTGGCTAAGATGATGTTTCTTTATTGCTTGCTTATTATTTTCAAGTAAAGGTATCGTTGGGAATTTGAGTTGGCATTTCTTGGAGTGTTTGAGATATTTACCCAATATGCATTAATATGAAAGGTAAATCACTTGGTCTAACAATAATACTCCACCCATAAAAATATGGTAACTTTTTTTCTGTCAAATTCAAAATACAGATTGGAATCTTTTGGCAGCAGGGTATGTATTACAAAATCAAACCTCAGCCTTGATAGCTTGAATTGTGGAGACAAAGTGTGACTTTTAAAGGCAGAGAGCTTTATGTATTCAAAGTGAAGAAGTAGTTAATGGAGTTCTAAAAAGGGATTTTAAAATACAGTTTATGCTCAGAAGCAAGAATGATATTCTGTTTCAAAGTACATTTGCAATTTAAAATCTTTGCTTACCTGAAAAAAATAATATAACACTCTCCTTTCCATTTACTTTCAGCTGAATCACAGCTTAGTAATGGTAAATTAATTCTTGAATTACTTTAGAAATGTGCTGTCATCTATTCTAACACATCCCAATCTAATATGATCTAATCGGATACCAGTAATTCTTGCATTTATTTCACATTCCAAACATTTTTGCATAATTCCAAGAACCTCACTGATACATGTAAATTAGTTAGCATCTCTCAGTATGAAATACCCAGTTGTATAATTAAAACCCTGGCACCTAGTAAATGCAAATGTTTATTTAAAATGTGTGGTGATTAGAATCTTTTCTCTCAAATCACATCTTGAAGCTAATGAATTTTTCGTAGGAATATGAGACAGCTTCTACACTTTACTGACAGTCCTTTCCCCATCCTAGCCAATATTGAATCCATTAACTTCTGGCAGTGATGGATTCCTGAATAATCTCTAACACAGTGGACAAGAGTGCTACAATGGATCCTGCATTGCACGGATCTATCCTTTCTGTAACACATAAATTCAAATACTGATTGTGAGATTAATTCAATTCTAGTTGTTATTAATCACCTGTGTTCTGACAGACAAAAATTTAATCCAAAATAGACTACTTCTGCAAGGCTGAAGGGATTAAAAAAGGAAGGAGGACACAAATCAGAATTGAACCTGTCATTAGAAGGGCTGTCAGAAACAGTTTACACCGTGGTTATCCTGGTTTTCATCAACACCATTAGTCTCCCACTTGTGGACGAAAAACATAAAAACATTTGAAAGATGTACTTTAAAAATAACCCCAGAAAGTGTAACTATTATACACAAAACAATCTCCCTTTTGGCTGGAGATGTAGCTCCATGGTAGAGCATTTGCCTAGCATGGACAAGGTCCTGGGTTTGATCCCTAGAATTAAAAAAAATCAAACAAACAAAAAACTTCCCTTTATAAATTGTACTATTATGTTGCCACTGAATCACATAGCACTCTTATGGAAAGTGTTGTGAATAAAGACTGAAAAACACTCAAGATCACAGGCAAGAGCCAAGAGCATGCTAATGCTTTTGAATTGTGCTAATGTAAGAGAAAAACAGCGAATGTGGATTTCTAAAAATAACTGCTGAATCAGAACTTCCCATTTGAATATTTTTATAATTTATTTATTGGTTGGTTGATAGAACAGAACTGCCATCAGCCATCTTATCTCATTTAGTAATTGAGTGCTGCTGCTCTAGAACTTCAATGTGACTAGCTAAGATGTTTTTATCATTTGTCTTCACTCCACCCAGCCCTTAATGAGAAATGACTGTGACAGAATGAAAATTTCTACCAATACTAAAACTCAAGGAATTAATAAATTTTAACTGGACTTTGCATATAGCTCTATATGACAACTGGTTATGCTTGCTATTTTTGAGTGCTCACTATGTGACAGGAGATGTGCTAAACATTTTATGTCTAATAGCTGATTTATTGTTGAGAGCGATCCCGTGAGGAAGGAAGCTCATGTCATTATCCCAGTTTTACAGAGAAGGAAACCACATTCAGAAGGTTAAACAAATCAGCAGAGATCACAAGGCTAGAAATCACAAAATCATGATTTGAATTAATTGAAAGGACCCCACTCTCAAGCTGTGCTAACTATGCTATTTTCCAAGAGCTCCCCATCACATTGTTGTTTAGACACTGCTTTGTGGCTTCATAGCCTGTCAGCAAATGCACTCAGGCTCTTCATGTGCAGATGCTTTGCTAGGTGCTGGGTATTCAGAGGCAACCCAGCACCTGGAGGCTGCCCTCAGTGCTCACACCCCAGTGGCCTGTACAAAGCATGTGGTGCTTCTCTCTAGCAAAGAGACTTCAGAGAAGGATTGCTCTGGGTTCCCACAGTTAGGATTACCTGCCAAAGAGAGTAGATAAATTCATTTCTTAGTGAAATTCTGATGCCTGTGCTCTTGCCCCAACTCTTCCTTCAGCTAATTTCAACATAAGTATCTATAAAATATTTGCATACTTGCTCTTGATTTCAATATTTTTCTTATTGACAAGTGAAGTAAAAATTCTCCTAATCAAGGACAGCACCAGGTGAATGATATAGACAGCAAGGGTCATTGCAGGAGGGGTTTCTCAGATTCTGCTTCCCCTTCTCCTTTGGTGGGGCATTAGTATAATTCTTACATTCTGTTTCTCAGACCTATCCAAACCTGGTCTGAGGCAAATATTTGATGTGAGTCAATTTATAACTTGTTTTGAATTTAAACCAACATGGCCTTTCCTTATTAAATGTAGACTGAAGGCTCTGAGCTTTTGTAAAGTCATTTTAGGAATCAGGGGCACCAAAAGGAGTGAGGTGACTCTAAGGGCCAGGTTCAACTGTCTAATATTGTTTCTGGAAGCAGCACTGCCCTTGAAGTCAAGTGCTCCAAAAGATACTCTTCTTCTCATGGGTCTCTTCTTCACTGTTTTCCTCCTTTTTATCCTTCCCACTCATCTTTTCCTTTTAACCCCACTCTTCTCTATTTCTTTTTGCAAAACAAGGGAAGAGAAAGAGCAAAATGAAAGGAGACTTAATGAAGGGAAGAGCCAGCTTCTGGGAAGGAAGTCCATCCCCTTAGTGCACATTGGTCCTTCAAGAGAAATGAAACAGTTGCCCATTCTCAGGATTATTTCTGAACTAATTTAACCCCATTCAAACAATCCAAATATTATCACCTTTCCTTAATACACAGGTACCAATAGTCAACAATATAAGGGAATTTAGGCAAAATAGAAAGGCTGGAGGCATTGGGAATGACATGATACATATTTCTCTATATTTGATTCTTTCTCTCTTTCTTTCTTTAGGACTCTGTGAAGATAACCACTATATAATCCTACTGAGTTAACTATCTGGGTTCTTCTAAGTGAGAACTGCCTACACTGCCCATACGAATGACTCTTAAGGACCATGTTTTTGTTCCAAGACCAGCTTTCCTGACTATTGCTAATTGATACAGGATGGGCTCTTTACCCTAAATGAGAAAATTGAATTCCTTTCCTTTCAGTTTGGAATTTTAACTGAGAGACTTATGCTGCTGGGCATTTAGGAGATTGCCAGAAACCTGGTGAACATACTCCTGCTACTGAAATCCTGCAATGTCTTTGGATCCCACTCTCTCTGAGATATTAAAGCTTAATACATCCTTAGATTTTATAGATTTCCTAGTGTCCTTTTGATAAAAATCACTGATGTTTATGTAAGCTCAGTTTCTATGACTTGCCATTCAAAGACTTTTAATACTGTTGACCACAGCTATATTTATGCTATGAACAATCCAAATCATTTCTTTGAGTTTCTTTTCCTGCATTGCATTTCCAAGGCTACTTTTCTGGGTTTGTCTTTCCAATTTATTTGACCCATTTTTGTGTATTTACTAAATTGGAATTAAGTAGACAGAGCAGATAGATGGAATTATAAGGATTAACATGGAACTCAAAGGCATTCTCAAATTGCACAGGTCTTGAACTCATTCCACACAGGTGTTGATGAGGCTTTTAGAAACTGAATTCTTGATCAGCAGAGTCAATGCAACCTTTCTGAACTTTGTAGCCCTTCAAGAAAACTCTTTACTATTAGCATCAAAAATACCATCAAGAAAAATTTAAAGTCCTTGCCCAGAGCATTATCAAAATTCTAACAAAACAAAGCCGAAATCTAGTCAAGTTTTCATTTCATGTTTTCCTCTAAATTGGTATCGATACGGCGTAGCTTGTGTCAAAAAGGAGATGGTGCTTTTGCAAGACTCATCTATGAAAACCTGAAAGCAAAATTTTACTTAGGTGAAAGTTTGCTTGGTAATATTTTCCTAAACCAAAATCATGGTTTCAGAGGGGATCAAGGAATTCTCTTGAGAGTAGTTGGACTCTGATATGGAACAGGAATATTCTATTCATTGAAAAATATTATTAATGCTTATTTTTAAAAGTTTACCTAAGGCACTGAGGCATAAAAGATAAAAGCCACAGCAAAAGCTGACAAAATCTTTCAATCCTTTTTAAGTAAATGATACGAAGGTAGAAAGAAGTAAAATTATTCCCATAATTACATCTCTAGATCTTTCTGTAACAATCATGGATGGAATAGACCTGGATTATTAGGGAAAGTGAGACCATGGACAACAAAACGTTCAGTTCGAAGCTTTAGGCATGTTTTTTGACTGTAAAGTGAATAATGTTACATAGAGAAAGAAAACCATCTTTGTTTCCAAATGAAAGCATGTCATTATCAATGTAAATTAAGACTGAGTCCAAATAACACCACAGTTCATTCAAACAGCGATTAATTTTAAACAGCTTACATGTTTGGAGATACTTCTTACTCCTATTTTTTCCCCATCTGGTGAGCCTCAGCAGCAACAGCAGGAACTGGGCACAGAGTCAAAGGAGATTGGGTTAAATCCTTCATTGCTCTTCCCTAGCCTAATATACTTCAGAGAACCAACAGCTATAGATGTTTAATAGAAATTAATCTCTTTCTGTTATTTGGTCTCACAATGTTTCATTCTAATACTGATTACACTGATGTTCTAAGATAGGCTGGCAAAATGCTTCTGTAATACAATTTCTTTGCTGCTGGAAATGAAAGCTCTTGAGATTGCTCTTGCTTACATAGCTGCTTCAGGTGATTACATCTTTACACTGATGTTAATTACTCTCAGGAGAAAGCTGCCCAAATCATCAGATGAGTAGAATAATCTTGCAATGGACACCAAAGAGTGACTTAAAGGCTATTAAGGGTATTGTTTCTCACGCCAGTTGAGATCTGAGATCCACCTTAATGAATTTAGGGCTGATGGCAAAAATATTATAATAGTAGCCAGTAAATTAGCATAATGGGTTAATAAAATAGATTTAGACATTAGATTTAGTCTATTCCAAGGTTCAGGCCTGGCTTTATGGAGGGCAAAGACACGGTTATACCTGGGGACTCTTGTTAAAACTTCAATCTGTGCTTCTCAGACTTTACTGTGCATTAAGCTCCTCCTGGGAGTTGTTAAAAATCCTAATGCCTAGGCCTTAGTTCTCACCAATGTAATCTGAATCTTGGGATTCGGCCTCAATATTTTTAAAATTCCCCAGGTGATTCCACTGTGCCATGAAGGGTGAGAATGGTTGGCTTGCAGATACTGCCCTGCAGTCCTCGGCCAAAGCTGGTGAGTGGCAACATAGGAGTCACAGGTGGGATGGTCAGACTTGAAGAAATAAAAGGAGGGCTCCCTGAAGGAAACAAAAACACTGCAGCTTTGGGTAGGGATGGTCAGAAGTTATAGTTTCAAAAATATCAACCATGGAACAAAGAAAGAAAGGAAAAAGAAACCAAAACAAACATGATGCAATTGCTAAATTAAATGTGAAAGAGCTAAATACAGCAACAGACTTCCCTGAGATACCTTCCCTGAGTGTCTTTTAAAGGGGCAAAGTGCATAGACATCTAATTGTTATTCTCTCTTCAAAATGAAAAGAATTGTTATTCTCTCTTCAAAAACGAAGGAAGAGTAATATCTGAACACTCAAAGTTTTATTGATCATATTTGGTACAATTAAAATATTAAAGGCTTACATTAGTGCTTTGTTAATGCTTCAATGTACAGAGACAATTGAGGTGCTTAAATTTGGGCAGTAGATTATTCATATTAAAGATTGAGGAACAGATCTAGAAAAGACTAAATTACACTGGCAGGCTGACTGTCAGAAGAACCTGCTCAGAAAAAAATACAGGGATAGTATGTGAAGAAATTTGATGGCAGCTGTATCAAATTTAGGAAATGTTTAAGGGAAACTATGCATTTGAATGAGTTATCAAATTTTGTGTTGCTTTGTGAGCAAAAGAACATGGAACTGTCTTCATTTTGCCTCCAGGCTACTATCAATCAGAAAAAGAAAAATGTTATGTAAGTCAACAGTTTGCACGGGCTTTACCTTTTCTTTACTAGACACCTGGTGTTTGCAACATAATAGGGACTTAGGAAAATATTTGTTAAATATAAGAATGAAGCAAAGCATAAGACCACATCTAATTCTGGCTGAAAACAGAGAGCCTAGATATTTAAAAGAGATTGTAAATTGGATATAAGGCATTGCCTTACTTCTTGTAAAGTATGTTTGACTAAAGGATAAGAAATCATCTCATAGGTCAAATCTCAGCAATTTATGTAGTTCATATCTTTTTTCTTTTTAATAAAACTTTAACCTAAATAAGCAAAGAATATCTGACTATCATAAATAAGACAGATGCTTTTCTTTCTAGAAAGGAACTACTATGGATGTGTAACTCCTTCTAAAGACCAAAAGAATCCCAGTAGAAGAGCTAAATTTCTGACTGGGCATCTGAGTCAGTAAGCAACGTATAAAATAGCATTATGTGATCTCATGGCAAAGCATTTGAGTATTCAGGAATGGCTGATTTGATGTATCTGCCTCATTTCATCAAAACCATGGAAAAGTTTATTCTCAAGGGAAAATACCAAACTGAAGGAAAATAAAAATACAGGTATGTGGACATTATTGTCCTTTGTGGTAAGATTCACTCTGCCCGAATGATTATGCAGCTCAGTCAATATTTGAGCATGCCTGCTTGTTCTGATAAGGAATATATTTTCTCCATCATTATGCATCCTTTCACAGATTGTAGTCCAGGATAATTTAGGACTGACAGTTTCATATTCTGTTTTAGAAAACAGAAATATAATACAGGATTTAAATGATTAGATATAGAGCTATCTGAATGGATAAGTTGTGGGTTGAGGCATAATTCATTATTAGCATAATGTAGCCATCTTGTTGCTCACACACAAAACATGTTGAGAACAAACAGGAAAATGTATGGAGGATACAAAATTCTCCATATAGTTATCACAGTACCATGAATTTTGAGGAAAGATGCTGAAAAACATTTCTTACATAAACTAAGGAAGGACACACTGGTTCATTTGCTTTCTTCTTACAAGAGTCCAACTGAATGGGCACATGTGAATTTCCTTATGTCCCACACTCATGACAAACACAGCTCAGCTACTTTACTTAATGCAACAACATGACAGCCAGGAAGACCTTCCAAGGTAATCACAGACATGAAAGACAATCCCTGTTCTTTCCCCCCACTATTCCTGAGGGCCGGTCTGCACTTGGTATATAGCATACTTTTGGTGGATTTCTCTCTCTTTTTTCTTTTGTGGCATTTGAGGGTTGAACCCAGGGTCTAGCATATATTTTGCAAGTGCTCTACCAGTGGGCTTCATCCTCAGCCCATTATTTATTTACTTTTTCATTTTGAGTCAGAGTCTTACTAAGTTATGCAGACTGCCTCCTGTCTCAAACTCTCCATCCTCCCACCTCAGCCTCCCAAGTTGCTGGAATTACAGGCCTGTACCACTATGCTTGGCTGGGGCTATCTTTTTAACTTGTACTGTTGGCCTAATTTCTTAGAGCAATGAATTATAGGCATTTAAAAAATTTTGTTAAGAAATACATTTTACTAGCCGGGCGTGGTGGTGCACGCCTATAATCCCAGCTGCTTGGGAGGCGGAGCCAGGAGGATCACAAGTTGGAGACCAGAGGAAGTCTGTGTAACTTAGTGAGATCCTGTCTCAAAAAGTAAAGAAAAAGAAGGGGGGGGGGGCTGGAGGTGCAGCTCAGTGGTCCAGCACTTGCAAAGCATGCAAGCGCAAGGCCCTGGGTTCAACCTCTAGTACCGAAGAATAAATAAATAAATAAATAAATACATTTTACTGAACAATTACATACACACAGGGCAACTATATAACCAAAACAAAAGTTGCACAAGGCAATGCTAATATTGCATTTGCTATAAATTATATTTTTATGTATTTATATTCTATTTTATTCAAAATGTCACTCATACATCATAAATTTGAGTCCTTTACTAATAGGTTACCATCTATTGTTTAACAAGAACTATTTTAAATCATATCTTAATAGAAACTAAGGCTGTGGAAAAACCAGAAGTCAAAAGTTTGGTAAAACCATGTATACCTTCTTGTTTTGCCTTACAGATGATGTTTTGAGGACCCTTCGAAATTAATTATTGTATGTGAGGGTAATATGTAAGAGAGTTTAACCACCTTGCCTACAGTCACATAAATATCTAGGAAAGCTAGAACTGAATTCCAGGCATAAGAACATCTAAAATGATTGCAACAGTATATAGACAGGGAACTGCTAGAAAATCAACCAGGATTCAGAAGAGGGTGGGGAACCATGGCCACTATGATGTCAGATAGATATTAGCTAAAATCAGAGAATACCAAAAAGGTGTCTGTCTGTGCTTTATCTACTGTGCAAAGGCATTTGACTGTGTGGATTATAACAAATTGTGGATAAAACTGTGAAGAATGGGAATACCAGAACACCTAATTGTACTGATGAGGAATTTGTATATGCACTAGGAGGCAGTTGTTTGAACAGAATAAGGAAACACTGTCTGGTTTAAAGTTGAGAAAGGTGTGCATCAGGGCTATATACTTTCACTGTACCTCTTCAATCTCTATGCTAGCCAAATAATCCGAGAAGCTAGATTTTGTGAAGAAGAATGTGGTATCATGACTAGAGGAAGACTCATTAACAACCTGCAATATTACACAACTCTGCTTGTTTAAAGTGAAGAGGATTTGAAACATTTACTGATGAATATCAAAGAACACAGCCTTAAGTATGGATTGCACCTCAACATCAACAAAACAAAAATTGTTACAAATAAGTCAGTACACAGCTTTATGATAAATGGAGAAAAGACTGAGGTTGTCCAAGGTTTTGCTTTACTTGGTTCTACAGTCAACACCCATGGAAGCAGGAGTCAAGAAATCAAAAGATGCACTGTGTTGGGAAAAGCTGTTGCATAAGACCTTTTTAAAGTGTTGAAAAGTAAGGATGTCATATTGAAGATGAAGGTGCACCTGACTCATGCCATAATATGTTTAGTAGCATCATATGGTTGTGAAAGCTGGACGTTGAATAGGGAGAAGAATTGATGCTTGTAAATTATGGTGCTGGAGACAAATATTGAATATACCATGAACTGCAGAAAGAACCAATAGATCTCTCCTAGAAGAAGAGCGAGCAGAATGCTCCTTTGAAGTAAAGATGGCTAGGTTGTGTCTTATACATTTTGGACATGTAGTCAGGAGAGACGAATCCCTGGACAAGGACATTATGTTTGGGAGAGTGGCAGGTCAACAACAACAAAAAAAGAAGACCCTCAACTAGATGGATTGACAA
The DNA here is from genome assembly GCA_007922755.1 of Pedetes capensis. Lineage (NCBI taxonomy): Eukaryota > Metazoa > Chordata > Mammalia > Rodentia > Pedetidae > Pedetes > Pedetes capensis. The sequence continues at coordinate 31,648 of VMDO01007458.1, read as the reverse complement.
AGTGTCTGCAACAATGGGCTTAAACATATGAAAGTTTGTATACCTGGCACCGAATCAGGCAGTGTTTAGTTCTGTTGTACATATGGTCTCTGTGAGTTAGACTTGAGTCAATGACACCTAACAACATCAACAAAACTCTTAAATGCTCCATTTCCTCCATATTAGTATCTGTGGCTCCCAGGGCATAGATAAAGCAGCAGCTATTTTTAAAATTCTTTCCTTATGAATGGACCTTCCTAACTACTAGGGTAACTTTGAAGGGAAGAAAGGGCAATGGTTATGAATAGGACAATGATCTTGCTTTGAGGCTTGCCATGTGCTCCCGATTTGCACTCTGAGACTCACAAAGAAAGATTTTAAGAAATAAAGGCCCTTCGTGTAATAATCACTACAAAATGATCAGTCTTTTTCTAAAATAGTAATCCACATACAGCCAAATTAATTTGGCATAAATATATTAGCCACAAAATAGACTGAGCACATTTGGTAAAATCTACAACTATCAATTTATAAATAGCACCAAAAAAACCCTTGTCCGCCTAAGAAAGGGTAAGGCTGAATGTGTTGAGTGACATGGAGCTGCATGGTGCACACCATATTTTCCCCAATATTAGTTTGATATAAACGTCAGATAGATGTTTGAATAACTAGAATGTGTGGCTGTTACTTTGTATTTTCCTTCTTTATTATATTTTCAGAATCAAAAGGAGATAAGCTCTTATACCAGCCATTGCTATCAATATCACAGGGACACATGCAAAAGATATGTGAACAAAATGAAATTTGAGACATCAATAAGAGACAGACTGTAGTAGGAAAGTACCAGATAATTAAATTTAAGAAAAGATATAAATTTCGGGCTTCTCACAATACAGTGAGATATGACAGACACAGATAAGAATTTGTACTTTTAAAAAAACATGCAGATATCAGCTTACATTGTTTTTTCAATAATAGAGCAAAGTGACTCGATGGAAGGACAGTGTAAACTAGATAGTCATGATTTGAATTGCAATGGATTGCTTGGATTATAGTTTTAAAAGTAGAAAAAAATGATAAGACAGTTGTGACAAAAATATATCACATTGCTTATTTACCTATCACCCTACCAGAGATTATGACCTTTTTGAGGATGGAGGACTCTGTCTTTTATTTGTTTCTAGCAAGTGGCTGGCATATCAGGGATTTTCAGTAAACAACTGAGCAGCTAATATTTATTAACTCCATTTCCAGATGTTACAGGTGAATGGTGGCATTCATAGGCCACCTAACTCTCATGTGCAGAAGCTTACACTCATATATATCCTGTAATTCCTCTACTAATAGTATCCAAACCCAGAAATTTATTTTCTGGATTTCAGTTTCTTTCATTCTTTTATGAATTTTCTAAGCTCTTCTATTATTTTTGTAACCTGTTTATGAGGTTTAGCAGGTCTTTCTGTCTCCCTCTCTGTTTGATAATATCTCTCTATTTCTTACTGATTTCATTAAGTTTCTAGCACAGTCCCTGGGTCAGATATGTTTACAGCTAAACATTCTCTTTATTCTTCCTTGAGAAGTATTTCTGTCTCTGGGTTTTATTTTTCCTAGATGCCTTCTTTTCTCTTTATTTCAGCTTGTACATCATCTACAGTCCACAACTAGGCTTCGGGACATTCAAATGTATTAATCACATTTTATGCATCAGAATAATTATAATATTTAATTCAGTGCTTGTCAGTTAGCAAATGCATCTAAATAGCTACATTAATCAAATACTTCTTCCTCAAAAGTCAATGGTCTGGGTGATGTATACATTCTACAATTGTGATGTTTTGTTTTGTTTTTTGGAAAAGAGGAATTGTTCCTTCAGTGCCCATAAAAGTGAGTATCATAATGACAGGGTGAAGCCACTTTAAGTGTACAATGTTTATATTTTTGGTGGCATCAGCCTTTCCTGAATTTAAGTACCACATAGCAGACATAGGATGTTTCACAATTTATGCTAGTGTTTTGTTGATAATGGACCTCAATCATAAGAAATGAGCCATACCTATGTTCCCTTCCCTTCTATGAGGGATGAGATAAAGATGGGTACTTGATGTAGCTCTGGACTGGAAGATATTAGAGAAATCCATTAGTAGTTTTCTGGAAAAGCATTTTCTCCCTAGTCAGAAAAGAAAGGGAACTAAAAAGAATGCTTTTCTGAGCCTTGCACACAGTTGATGGGAATGTAAAATGGTACAATCATTATGGAAAACAATAGGGATTTTCCTCAAAAATTAAAAATGTATCTACCACAGGATCAAGCAATGAGTATATATCAAAAGGAAAGGAAGTCAACATGTTGAAGAGATATCTGCACTCCTAGGAAACACATGCATTTTGATCTGTTAAATACTACTACAACTGCCCCTAATGATAAAGCATAATGATAAAGAATGCTGCACATTCTCCTTTAAGCTACACTGATGTCTTTGGTGCCACGTGAAAGCATGAGGTTTAAGGAGAACAGGCAGAGACTCTCAGAGAGGCTGACCCAGGGATCTGGCATCAATCACCTGATGAATCAACCTTGTTATTCGATTCAATAAATAGATAAATAAAGTGACAATAAATAATTAGCAATATTTAAGCAGCTTTTAGTAAAGTGTTCTCTAATATGTGGCTAAAATCATCTTACTTAACAAGAATTTTGGTGTGATATCTCCATCACAGGCCTTTTCCCTGAGGTCCAGCTTCCCATATCTGTCTATTTAAAATCTTCTGGAAATCCAACAAGGACTTCAAACATAGTGTATGAAAAAGAAAACTTATTTCCTCTTCCCTTACCTGCTCCTGTTTGAGTCTTCCCCATCACAGTAACTGACTCATGATGGCTTCACCTAGTCTTTACCAGGGCTCCTTAATTTCATTATCTGTTTCCTCTTACTATCCATATACAACCCACCAAGTTATACAGGTTTAAATTTTAAAATGTGCCTCACTTCTATTAACTTCCCACTATTACACAACTAAAAGCCTAATCAAAGGCACCAACTCTGGCAGCTACCTAGTATGGATTACTGCAGCCCCTTCCTACTGATCTCTCTGCCTATATTCTCTTCGCCAGAGAAATTTGAATACATTTTTATAGTAATCGTTTCATGGCATTTAAAAAACTGAAAACCCTCCAATGTCTTCTCATTACACTAGGCCAAAAATCTAAAGTCCTTACCACAAACTGCATGATTTGGTTTCCATCTGAGCCTCTAATTTCATATCTCCAAGGATGTCCCATTACTCCCATTGCTCTTCTTGTTCTTTTTATCTGCACTGTGCTTTCAGGAGGTGTTGTAAAGATTTTTCCTTTACTCCCTTTTGGGTTTTACATAAACTTACTTTCCCAATGAGGCTACCTCATTGTAAATTTTATCCCCATATAGACAGTTCAATTCTTGTTTTCCTTTTAGCATCTATCTTTGTGGCATAGTTTAAATACTGATCTTGTCTATTTCTCTAAGAGATTGTAGGGTCTATGATGGCAGGAATATGCTTATTTTGCACACTCTTAAATTCCTCAGCACCAGGTAACCTGCCTAACACATTATGCTTGCTCAAGAAGTATTTATAAGTAAATTAATAAGTAATAGCTCAAAAAGGTATGGTGACAATTCTGACATCTTGACAATGTGAATAAAAAAGTGCCCAAAAGATTGCATTGGTTGATACAGGAACAGTGTGTACTAGAGGCAAAATATCCCTCCACAGTTTCATTACCATTCTTAACTGGCATGATAGCTTATGGGCTGGCCTTTGTTGAGGATTTTTCCATCTATGTTCATGTTTCTTGTAACTTCTTTGTTGTGCTTAGCTATTAGGGTGATGCTGGCCTCATGTAATGAGTTAAGTATTCCTTATGCTTCTATCTTTTTGAAGATATTGTAGAAAGTGTATATTATATCTTCTTTAAATGCTTGGTAAAAATTGCCAATAACCCATCTGGGGCAAATGTAGGCTGGCTTTTTTTTTTTTTTTGCAGGACCGGGGGTTGAACCCGGGGCATCGTGCTTGCATGCTTTGCAAGTGCTGGACCACTGAGCTGCACCCCAGCCCATTTTTTTACTTTTTGAGACAGGGTCTCATTAAGTTATGCAGACTACCTCTGGTCTCCAACTTGCAATCCTCCTGCCTCCACCTCTGGAGCTGCTGGGATTATAGGGGTGTGCCACCGTGCCTAGCTAGGCTAGCTTTTTAAAGTCAATTTATTCGGCTCTATTGCAAAGTGTATAAGAAATGGTACATTAATTTGGAGAATATTATGGGCTCTTGTAAAGTTCTGTTCTTGTTGTTAGGTGCCATCAAATTGGGTCTGACTTGTAGCGACCCTATATACAACAGAAGGAAACACTACCTAATACTGTGCCTTGCCTGGCACTATGTCAGTGCCTCTCTGCTATTCATACGGTTTTGGATGACTGATTGTTTCAGGAGTGGGCTATCTGGTTCTTCTCCCAAGCCTATAGCACCCAGTTTTCCCAGGTGAGCACCCATCCAAGGACTAACCAAGCTTGACCATGCTTAGCTTCTGAGATCAGATGGGATCAGACACCAGTGTGGTAGGGCTGTAAGATTCCATATATCCCAATAAAGAAATGGTAGCAGGATCAAGGAATGGAAAACCCTATGGATTCTAGTAAGGAACTTACATACATCAGGGGTAAGAATATAACTAAATGATGTAACAAAGGAGAGTAAAACAATGGGCCTATATTCCCATTGATTAGCCATAAACTTTCTTTATTTCTTTTTTCATGTTTTAAAAAATTCTAATGATGTAGACACATCCTAAGAAAGCCCTTACCAAAAATGGGACCTCATGGACCCATTTGCCTTAGAGCCCTCCCTCTATACAATAGGTGTATCTTTTTGTCTAGAAAAAAAATGCATCATTTAAATAAAAATATACTTGATAAAAAGATATAGACTCATGAAAAGAAATACTTTCAATGCTCAGAAAGACTCCTCCATGCTGCACTTACTATATTAACCCCCTGCCTTTCTAGTGTGTGTTGAATGAGTGCTTCCTGGTACATAATTTGGCTCTAAAGACAGGTCCAAAAATGTGGTAGCACAATGTTTTAAACAATGGCAGCATTTCTAAAATCCAAAGTGACAACAGTGAGGGACAATACTCACTTGGATATGCATTTCAGTACATGAGCTGTTTTTTTTAAAGTTTTAATTATGTCATTATCATGCTTCATAAATTTTAGTATTTCTTAAGTCTGCATTATGACTATTTTCAATAAGAAATATCTGAAATATTGAGGGACTTTTCCACCTATTTTATGAGTCTGACAATATTGATGGCATTTTTAGAAAGAAGAATATGTATCTAATCCTGTATTCATATATGGAAAACCACTCACCACAATCCAGAATCCTATTACAGGGATGCATATAAACAGATATATATATTCTGTTTCACAAACTAAATTTCAACATCCATATCAAATGATGGGTGATTATATTCTATGAGACTAAAAAAAATGTAGTTTCAGGATATGAATGGGAGGGTTTTCTTAAGGTAAAAGAGTAATTTTTTCCTTGTTAGGAAAAATTCAAATTTCATAATATATAAAAAAGAATTACCAGTATAGAAAATCAAGAAACCTCCCCTGTAATTTAATAGATACAGTTGTTAATTAATAAGTATATTTAACTTTAATTTTCTGAATAAAAACAATGTAACTTTTCAGTTAGCACAATGAGTGAGCTGAAACATTGCAAAAATATGGTAACTATGAAAGAAATTATCATTCTTTCTTTAAAAAACTGACTAAAAAAGAACTTCTTTAAACTGTAATACGTTCTATGGCATCAGAGATCTACAAACTAACTGGAATATTAGACATAACAAAAAGAAATGAATAAATGTTTGGTAGCAATATAAGTTCAATTTTATAATGAACACAAATAGAAGGTCAGGTTTATGCAAATACATCATCTTTCATATTTCCCCAAAATATTTCTTTCACTAGAAAAACACAAAATGTTATAGTCTTTAATTTGAATGTTTTGGTTTGTTAGAAGAAACTTGTGGGAAAATATTATTTTCTATGTCTAAAGTATAATGGAATCAGAGAAGACCAGGGAAGTCTTGGGTACTGGGGAACATGAAAAATAAAACAAAACAAAACATAAAGCATATAATTTGCAATGTTGTATATAATTTTTCTTTCTTTTTGTTTTCTTTTAAAAATTTTTGCTCCTCCAAAGTGTTTTTAAGAGAATAAAGATATTGGAAAATAAAACAGGTAAAATTTTCTTAACTATAGATATTTTCATTGGATGAATACCTTTTCAAAAGCTTTTTTCTTGTTGATTTCAGTAGATTCTACAAAGGGAACATTATGCAACCCAGATAAATTTGAAACTATAAATCAGTTCATGAAATCTTATTCAAGAGTCTATATTATAAAACTAAATTATAAAACAGATTGACTTACACTCTGAAGTTAATCAGAAGATAAATCCTCCAAATTTTTTAGAATTCAAAGTCCTTAATCAACAAAGAACCCATTATCATGTCTTCTACTAGAAATGTGCCCATGAAGGTGAAGGAGGTATTCAGGTGTGGTGGCACCTCGATCTCAGACTTCTCAGCCTCTGAAACTATGAGAAATAAATTTCTATTGTTCTAGGCCACCCAGTATATTATATTTTGTTACAGCAGCCTGAAGGGAGTAAGATGGACAGCTTCCCAGAGTTCATAATTATAACAGCTCAAATAAATTTATGTAGGTCTCTCAACATGTTGTTTTGTTGCTTTACATTCTTATTGAACTTTTGAAAATATTCTTTCTTTTTATTTCATATCTGTTAGGGTTTGTTCTGTTTCTCTTTATGATTTTATCAAGTTCTCTTCCATGTTTATATGAATTTTACTATTCTTCTGGGCATTTTTCCAGTTATGTTTACCTGTATACTGCTTAAGTAGATTAAAGGCATGATAAAATGATAACACTTGTAAATGCCTAACATCTGACAAAAATATATTCAATTAAAAAAGAACCAACACTAAATAAATCAATTAATGAAAACAAAACTTTTGCTCTTATTAAATTATAAAGGAAATCATTTGACTTGTTCATAGAATATTTCATTTGACTGAAATAGCAGAAGCAAATGAAAAAAATATTTCTCTTATTAACTTAGAATGGTTCTACTCTAATTAAATGTGATTTTTAAATGTGATTAGTTTATTTTTAACTGATAATTATTTTAAGTGATAATTAGTTTAAGGAAAGTTACCAAGCATTAATGTCCAATTTCCATAGTTCTTTCCAGTTTATTTCTCCTAATTAATGTATGTAAACATTGTTAAAATTGGTTTATATTCTTTTCTGATTATCTATTTCTTGCTTTATCTTCAGTATCCTCAATTAAATAACTTTTCTTCTTGTTACCAGAATGAATTCTCAGAAGTCCATTGTTCTTTTCATACTAAGCAGATACATGAAATCCTAACTGAATTAATAAGTGGCTAGACCAATTTAATCCACATCAAAGTTACTTTGCCAGACTGGCAGCGCAGAGTAGAAGATTTATTCTGATGTGTCAGAATAGGACACTTAGTCACTGAAAATGTAATTAAGAAAAAGCTCAGGAGTAGAAAAGATGCCTTTCAGGCCTTGGCTGGGGTACATTTGATTCCATAATGGCCACACTGCAGCCTCCTTGGCATTACTCAACACTAGCTATATGGATTAGATTTCTCAGGCAGTTCAGCTTTGTTCATTATGTAAATTTATGCATTTCTGCATTTCTACATTTAAGAAGACCAAAAGCTTAAAAGATTTAAAATTAGTGGATCAGATAATTTTAGTGTGTAGTTAAACACAATAAGAACCAATGAGTCTAAAGAGAAGACGAGGATCACTGACTGGAAAAAATGTGGAAAAATTTTAGAAAAAAATAGAATTAGAGTTATTGGGTGAACAATATTTTGATGGGTTATTTATGTATTTGTTCCTTATTAATAGTCTCTATCTCTAATAGAATTAAATCTCCATGACAATTGGGACCTGGAAAAGAGGATTGGAAGAGTGACTGGCATTGTAAGTGCTTATCAAAATCATTGTTTAATAAACACATGTGAACTCAAGCTTCATCATGGACAAGATGTGTTGGACCAGAGAAGAATAGAAGACAAGGCTATTGATTGGACAATTAAATCCAAGGCACACTATCAACAAACTTTGTATGTGACGATAATGGACAGTATGAATCAATCATTCAATTTTGAAGTATCTCTTCAAAAGGATGGAGTAACAAAGTCACTTGGAAAATTCACCTAAGGTTGGAAGGTGGTACTATCATTCTATTATCAAGCCTAGATTTTCACAGTAGTTTTTGGAATCTGCCAAATAAAGATTGAGATAACTCAGCACAGATGTCCACTGCTCCTGTCCTAAAACTTCGCTTTGAATATTGTGAAAACTCCATCTTATCTCTTGCTCATGTTTCTTAAGAATTGGATAGAATTAATCAATTCAAAATAAGGGTCTGTTAAACAGCGTCATTTGATTTGATCTAAGTCTCATTAGTAGGCTACTCTATGGGGTGAGAAGAAAGAAGTTAGAAGGCTTTCTTGGGAAAACATCCCATAATTCTTCATTAACTCTAATTTTCAGTAAAAGTCTAAAAGAATTTCTATTACTGTTTAGGTTGAGGCACAACAGAAAATCATCATGTAAATTCCTAAAAGACCTGTTAACTCTAGAAATTCTACCTTGGGAATGATTTTTCTTCACATTGAAGGGAGAATTTTTGTGGTGAGGGAATAATTGTGTTTTCTTTCCACTTCTAACAATTATTCTTTAGATTAAAAGGAAGTGATGGGACTCTAGGACTGCCAAGACTTCCTTGAAGTCCAAATATTACAAAAATAACACAGTGCAATATTTGGGCTAGCGGGCTGGGATTTAGCTCAGTTGGTAGAGCGCTGCTCTGCAGGCTCTGAGGTCATGAGTTTGATTCCCAGCACCGCAAAATGGGAGAAGGACCTGGCAATTCACTCCCAAGGCAATCCTGAAACAGTCAGCCATTGAAAACCCTATGAGGGTCGCTATGAGTCAGACTCGACTCCACCGCACCTAGCAACAACAACATATTTGGGCTACTCATACTCCTGGACCTTCATTCCTGGGCAGAAATACCACTTTGTTCCTTAAACTAGTTAATAAACAAAGAGAAACTATAAAATATAAAATATGAAAATTAGAATAGAACAAAACATTCATTGGGTCCTAATATATGGGCTGAAAGTAACAAAATTTGCATAATCCCTAACCCACAATAGGCAATCAATGAATATTGATAAATTAAATGAACAACTATATGACTAAGGCCACATTGTCAAATTTGGTTTACTCAAACACCATGTGCTACACTTTTTGAAAGGCATGATGGGTAGAATCCCTTACTAAGTGGAGTTCAATAAAGCCTTGAGCAGTGTATACGGCAATGCTGTGGAAAAGCCATTTGGTAGAAGGTCAGGGACTCAGCAGTTCTCTCTTCACTGCTTTCACTGATTCTCCATGGGTTAGCATTCATCCTCACTGTATCTGCTAACCTGTTTCCTCTACACATTTGCCTCCTAAAAGGACTCCTCACTGCCAAGGGTATTTATTCATTTAAAAATAATTGAACACTGTTGTTCTAAGTTATCGACATAAATATTAATGAACATCCTTTTTATTTAATCTCTAGATGCCAATACTTGCTTAGTACTGCTTGGCTACCTGTTTGATACCATTTTGCCTCTCATTCTCCAGCTCTTCCTGATGTCTGTCTATATCCTTTTCATTTGCTCAGGAGATTACAGCTTATGGTATTATGCCAGTTTCTCTGTGTCTTAGGAAAATATCCTGACCTCTATCTCAATTTTCCATTTACCTATAATCAAATTTTCTTTCCTTTAGCACAGATATTCAAAGTAAATAAGTAACTTCAAAACATTGTATCTAACTTATATAATTTTCAGAATCATATAGTATTTTCTTCTACACTTCTTCACTTCAAACCTCTAGTATTACCAATCACATAACTTGTCTAAAATTTGGGGACGTAAAAATTAAATCTGAGCATCCAACATCACTTGTAACAACATACTTCTGCATGATATTAGGAGCACAGTGCTCCTAATATATAGCTTATAAATGAAATTTCTGAAACACAACTCAATCAGAATTAGTACTTATCAATACTCTAAATACAATCTTTAAAAGTAGCTAAAAATCGGGGATTTTTTGAGTTGTAAAAGAATTCTTATGGATTTGGAAAGCAATTTAAATCATTTCAATCTTTTTGGGACATATTTATTTTACAAGGTAAGTTAATCTGCAAATGTAAGATTTTGACCATTATCCATTTTTAGCCCTTGCCTCAGTGGGCTCCACTGTGTAGGAAGCAAGAATTAATTTTATGGGTCAAATATTCTCTGTAGTTTTCCTACTAGAACTAATGATGCTTTTTGCTCTCTTCCAGTGCCTGAGGTAATCACAACATTCTGTCTTTTCATGGTTCAGAGGACAGACAGTGCTTTGCCCCTAACTCTCATTTAACTATATACTTACTTTAGTGTTTGCATGCTAAACTGGCAAGCAACGACCGACTTGTTTGCACTAAAATTAAAAGTGTAAGAAAATTCTTTTGTAATATTAGATAATATAGAAATGCTCACTTGGGAAAAAGAGGGGGGCATCTCAGCCCCAAAGATTTAGCTTAGTTGTACCAATAAGGTAGCCCTTTGAGGTAATAAACTCATAGGGACTCTTTCAATGGGAACTGCAATGAAAGGACAGGTTGGAATTCGTAAAGTGAAGGTTTTCATTAGATACATAAAATGTTAGATGACAGACCTATTGTTTGAAAAGCATCATAAAACTGAAGATTTAAATGTTAAGATAATAAGAGTTACACAAATTATGAATTAAGTGATTTTTACTATTATATAGATCATTAATGATTTGGCAACATTGGGAAGCTTTTTAATTAATAGATATTGGTATACTTGACCACCTTAAATAATACTAAATATTGAATTATTAATTTGAAAATATTTGAGATGCTCAATCAAAGGGAAATAAACAGTCTAAACTGCTTTATGCAGTCCCAGGAAATGTGCTGTTGTGGTTAAGTAACATCAAGTTGGATATGACTCATAGCAACCCTCACTGGGTTTTCAAGAGCTGATCATTTTGGGATTGCTTCAGGAGTGGATTGCCATGTCCTTCTCCCATTTTTGCAGTTCTGGGGATCAAACCTGGGTCCTCAGAGAGTGCAGAGCAGTGCTCTACCAATTGAGCTAAACCCCAGTCCCAAAGGAAATGTATAGATGTAGGAAAAAATTAAAATCCAAATTTAACTTAATTTTGATGTTTTCACTTTTTATATCCATTAGATATCTGGAGTTCTGCAGTGTTTTCCTATCAGCTCTTTTCTTAGTCCCTTGGAGCAGTGGGACTTAATCTTTGTGGTATGAGGAAGTCACCAGACAAGCATATTTTAAATGATAATTTAGGGCCTGCTCCCAAAGATTCTGATTTAAGCCTGGCGTGGAACCTAGGAACATATATTTTTATGGACTGGATTCAGGCCACATTTTGAGATGTTTCTCAAAATATCTGTAGAATAGAAGGTAAAAGAAAGCATCAACATAGAATAAATAAAATAGAAATATTTTAAGGACTATATGGTAAGAATCACACTGCCAGGACATTAGTAACCTGTCTTTCATTATGAAATGGTTGAAATATCCATTGTATGTTGTAGTTGTTAGGGGTTGTTGAGTCAGCTCCAACTCATAGTGACCCTATGTACATCAGAATGAAACAGTACCCAACACTGTGCCATGTACACTATCTTTTTTATGTTTGAGTCCAATGTTGCAGTCCTTATGTTGCTTCTCAGTGTGAGTCACGTCATATCAGCAAAAGGAGATCCCAGGGGCTTTACTCCATTCCCATCAATAAAGTCAACTCTATGTTGAAGCAGAGTTTCTTCCCCAGTCCTTTCTTGAATGCTTTCCAGCAGGGGGGGGGGGGGCTCATTTTCCAGCACTATATTTGACAGTGCTACTCTGCCATTCATAGGGTTTTTAATGGCTAATTGTTTTATTAGTGGGCTGTTGGGTCCTTCTCCCTAGTCTGTCTTAGTCTGGAAGCTCAGCTGAAACCTGTCCACCCTGGGTAGCACTGCTGGCATCTGAAATACCAGTGTCATAGTTTTCAGTATCACAGCAATATGCAAGCCCTCACAGCACAAGCTGAGACACGTGGGGGTACTGTATATTAGTACTACAATAATTATTTCCTAGAAAATTAAAATACTATTAATAATGGATATAAACACTTTAAGAACCACTTTGTTTTAATAAACCATTTAAAGGAATTATGATAATTTAGGAAAAAAACATGTTTCAACAATAACAACTGTGGTCCTATGACAGGAATGGATCTTTCTGTAAGAGAAATAGGAGAAACTTCTAGAAATAAAATGACTCATTTCCAAAAGTGAATGAGCCTAATGAACATATTTGTTTAAGAAGTAGGTAAATTGATAAGAATGGCAGAATTGGTTTATTTCTATATGTTTTTAATAGAGGTGACACATGGTAATGAACTTCCCTGGGGTTGGAGGGAAACTCTAAGATGTAACTAGTGAAATAAAATCTTTAAGGTAAAATTCACACTGCAACATTATTTCTCCTACATACCAGGAGAATAAAGCAAAAGCAATACTTTAGAAATTCAAAACTTCAGGAACATGGGACTCCAAACAAAAGTCAGGGAAATAATCTAATCACCTCCGTTTCACTTCATAGGATTATGTTTATGCCTAGGAAAAGTGTGTTAGAAATGACTTGGCACAGGCTAGGCACCATGGTGCATACCTGTAATCCCAGCAACTTGGGAGGCGGAGGCAGGAGGATCCTGAGTTTGAGGCCAGAGGCAGGCCGTATAACTTAGTGAGACCTTGTCTCAAGATAAAAGATAAAAATGGGGCTGGGGGTGTAGCTCTGTGGTAGGTCTCTTGCAAAGTATGCATGAGGCTCTGGGTTCAGCCCTCCAGTACCACCAAAAAGAAAAAAGAAAAAAAAAAATGAAATGACATATCAAAGGACTAATTTGATTGTTTAATGAAAAACCTAAGAATAATAATTGAATTTGATGGAATTTATTAGTTAAGACATTCAAGCAGATACTGTACAACCCCAATTATGTACTCTAACATATACAATAGTCACAATGTGATATACACACTTTGCTGTTGAATTAGGCCTATATGAAAGAATGAGATGTACTGTGGCACAAAATAAACCTCAGTCTGAGTCAAAATCTGCTCTCCATTCTTGCCCCCTACCCAATACTCTTGCTAAAATGTCATCTGTACAGCAGGCCTCAAAAGCACAGAGGCAGATGCCATGGCATATTCTTTTAGAATGCAAGGCTGCTCAAGATCATCTACAGATAATGAACCATGACAACTTTGGATTTGATGAAGTAGAAAACCAGAGTGAGAGAAAACAAAAATGTTATACAAGTGGCTCCTGCCCCACTAACTAAACCAGAACTTTAAATACATTAAGACTAGTTATAATTTCAGAATATATGACAAACACTAATGTTCCTATAATACAATAAAATTCTTTAAAGAGTGGCACCTAACAACAACAACAATAGTTCTTTAATCCTCTGCACAAATGCTTTTCTCCTCACATATCACATGATATGGATGGGAAAGGGGACTGATCATCAACAAAACCTATCAAAAATTTCTGTTTTTCTCCAAATACCTTATTCAAACAATTCCAGTGAAATTTTCAGGGATGAAGTAATTGGTGAATAGTCTTCCAATCTGATTCCAGGTGTCAGTCGTTTCGAGTTCTTATTAGTACTCGTTTTCCCGTTTCCCCTTGAGAGAAAGAATAATAAAATGATTCCATGAAAATGCTGGTTTTCATTTCTGCACATGCCTTTACTATTGACTGCATATAGACTTCTGCTTATGCAGCCCATTCATTATTCACATCTTGCTCTGGCTTCCTCAATTCCTAGTTGTGCTGGGTGCTCCAGGCTAAGAACCAATAGGTATGAATCATGCTGACATTAAAAAAAAATAAGTAGAAGAATAAATGTTTCAAAAAAAGCTACTTTTTCATATTCCTTCTGCCATCTCCTGTTTAATGGCATTGGTCTGAGGAGGAGAAATAGCATGTGCTACCACAGAAGGCCCCCAGTGAAATTACCAACAGCAGGGAATTTTCTCTAAGTGATTCACACTTTGTTTTGCTAACAAGACTCCATGTTAAGATACTGGAGTGCTATCCTTCTCTGGCAATGTTCCCCCACCTTTTTAGAATTATTGAAAAGCTAATCGAGGAGTCTATTTTGATTTGTGAATCTCTTTGTAGGCAACAGCCATTGCAGCTGTGCTAATGAAAAGGAAAGACATTGCTATTTACCTAGGAAGGATATTACAGTACTGCACATACCAGTGTCTGGGTGGCAGAGGTGGTTTATCAAGTATTTTAATAGTTCCCTTCTTTCCTTGCTTTCTTCATTGCTTGCTCCTCTCTTCCTCTCTGCTTCCTTCCCATGCTTTTGTCTTTTCCTTTTTCACCTGTTCTTTCCTTCTCCCCTTTATTGTTTCTGTTCTCTTTAAACATTCCCTATCACATTTATCTATTCTTTGATATAAAACTAGAAATACCATTCCCTATTTCTACACATTCATCCTACTGTCTGATACTCGAGGATTTACAGTAATGATTATAGAATGTAAAAATCTCAAAAAATTGACAATAAAGTATCATAATTCTTCCACCAATGTAAAGACACAGGTAGAAAGAATTCAACTGAATTCATCTGAATCTTGGAGCCTTGACTAAGAATTAAGGCTTTGCATGGAACATCACATTATGGACCATAAATATATACTACTTATCATTTCTTAATTAAAATAAATTTTAAAAATAAATCGAAGCTCTGACACTAATCAGACTATTCTACTCTCTTTACAGTTTGGCTTTAATTCTCCAGAGGGTGCTGACATGGCAACACCCTGTTATTTGAGGGGTCAAGTTTTCCTACCACAAGATGAATGAATATAGGATCCCCTGTGGCTTTTGTTATATTCTGAATAGAATTTTGTAATTCTCCTATAGTTATTAGGCAGTCCTATTTGCCAACTAGTGGGCTAGGATCATTCTGGCATGAATCCAGATAGGAATATCTAATGGTTTACTGGGTTTGCGAAAACTTTAGTCCTTGATTTAAAGGAATTGATACTACATGAGAGAGTTTTATTCACTGGGTGGCTTCTGAGCTATATTTTGCCTGGCTGAAACAAACAAGGGATAGTTGATTCCAGCTCAGGTTGCTTCTAAGTATGAGTTTAAAGTCTATGAAATATTAAAGGAAAATTAATTGAGAGTCTACTTTGGATCTTGTCTCCCCACCACCAGGCTTTGGGGATAAAAAGGGGAAAAGATAGATTTTACCTTCTGAAAACAATAAAAAAAATAAAATATTACTATAAATGGCTAAATGTCACAATGGAGATTTAGGATATGCTAGGCACTAATTGAAGATTTTTCTGCCCTCAAGGAGAATTCTAATCATTCACTCTGAAAGAAGTGGAAAAGATCACTGATCCTGTGTTTTGGCACATTCTCGCCGCTGCCTCCTCCTCCTCCTCCTCCTCCTCTTCCTCTTTTTCCTCCTCTTTCTCCTCCTCCTCCTCTTCCTCTTCTTCCTCCTCTTTCTCCTCCTCCTCCTCCTCCACCTCTTCTTCTTCTTCTTCTTCTTCTTCTTCTTCTTCTTCTTCTTCTTCTTCTTCTTCCTCTCTCTCTCTCTCTCTCTCTCTCTCTCTCTCTCTCTCTCTCTCTCTCTCTCTCTGTATGTGTATTTCAGACTATTGGGCATTACAAAAAATTCCCAAACTATTGCTACTTGAGATTACTTAGTGGTTTTCATAATTGTGATTCTTTGCAATTGTATCTGTTTTCCACAATTATTCCAAGCATAAAGTGGTTTTCCATAACAACAACAAAAAATCATCAAAAACCTTTTTCCCATGTTGTTGTTGTTGTTAGGTATCTTCCAGTCCAGTCCTACTCATAATGACCCTCAACAGGTTTTCAGTGGCTTATTGTTTTGGGATTGCTTCAAGAGTGGATTGCCAGAGCCTTCTCCCATTTGCAGTGTTAGAAATTGAACCCAGGTCTTCAGAGAGTGCAGAACAGCACTCTACCAACTAAGCCAAACTCCAGTCCTCCCATGGCTATAGGTCTCAAAAAATATGTGATTCCTCAGAGTGGATAGCCACCAGAATCACATTCTCCATGTTGAAGAAAACAAATGATTAAGCAATGCACACTCATTCTAGAAGCCAAACAGCAAAGATTAAAAACCATCTGTCATTGGGACTATGAGCCTACGAGCCAGCAGTAGACTTCCAGCAGAGTCTGTGCAGGAACAGTGTATAATACAGATTTAAAAATGCAGATTATACTAGAATCATTTGCACAATCCTGTGGTTTAAGAAATCTTTCCAGCTCCAACAAGAACTTACTTTTGTCATGTACCATATAAAATTGCATGCTATAAACTGAAGACATTTTGATGGAAATTCATTCTTTAATTCCCTCTCAAATAATTTTTTAAAGTCCTGGTCTATGCCAGGCAGGGTGCAAGATACTGAAAGAACGCTGGTAAAGAAGAGAAACAGCTGCCTCCACCCTACCTATATCATAGGACTATTAATAGACTGTCCTCTGAGTGAGATGTCTCTTAGCTCATCAATTATTTTTGTGTAATGAACATATGTACTATAACTGTTATTGGATTATATGGAAATCACTTTAATATTTTAAACAACCTAAATAATCTAGATGAATGTGCTTAAAATATGGGATTTTACTAGAATAGTTGTGAATATTATGTCCTAGTTTTGACACATGTTCATTTGTCCATAGTATAATTTTTAAAAAGCTAATTTGAATAATACTTTTATATGGAAAATTAACTTTGTATTAGTCAGTGTAGGTTAAAAGATCCAGTGAACCTTGAGAAAGAAAATTAAAACGATTAGTTTATGATGCGTTTCCTCAGATTTTTGATCTTATGTATAAGCAAATCACAGACAATCTACAGGCAAATTGCCCAAGACACAAATAATTAAAGAATAATTACACTTGAGTATTTCCTTTATTAAAACACCCTATAAGATCTTTGCATAAGAAGAATTTTGTCTGCAATGGGCAAAGGAAAAACCTGGTGGATAATGTAGAAGAGCTAGGCTTTTGCTGCACTATTTAATTGCTTCTTTTCTTAGTTAAGGAAACAATTTAGGATTAACTGTTTTCAAACTATTCTATAGAAATATAGAATACAAAACATACTTTAGAAATGAGCTATCTCTTCATAGCATGACCTGTTTCTTGTTGTTAGGTGCCATCAAGTCAGTGTCCAACTCATAGCAACCCTACATACAAAAGGTGAAACACTATTGTCACTGCTTCTCTGCTATTCATAGGGTTTTCAATGTTGGATTGATTTTGGGAGTGGGTTGTCAGGTCCTTCTCCCAAATGAGCTCTTTATGGGAACTATAATAGCAAGTCTGTAATTCCTAAAATACTATGCTAAATTGTTTGTGTTATATATTTGTTCATTTTCACCAGATTCTCAAAATGATTAAATGATTCCTCTCCTTGAAAAGCAGAATCAGAAGTGGAAATTCACTTGCCTAAACACTCACAATTTGTTGGTAGTATAAATGAAGTATCATTCACATCTTTTGATTCTTAATCTAGCAAGTGAAAAGTATCCTTTTCATTATAGAATACATATTTCCCCACTATTACATATAATCCAAGTTAAACCAAGATAGCACATGACCTCTCTCTAGAAATAACAAATTTAAAATAACAAAATATTTAGAAAAATAAGTTTTTACTTTATTATTAAAATCAGAATTTTTTAGCACTTATGTTTGGAAATAATCTCATATTTTTCAGTGTGAGATGAAATACATGAGGAACTTTGCATACTTTTTCTTTGTAAATTTATCTGAAACTGTGAGTTCAAGAAGTTGGGCTTTCTTGTCTGATTCAATCCACAAAACAATACATCTACTTTTATTTTTTCTATTTCTAAAATCTTAACACAGACTATGCTGTGAACTTTAACGAGCTGTTTTGTTCAATTGATTGCCTTCACTTTCTCTGTTTCTTTGTTAGGACAAGTGAATATATTTCATTTTTCTTTTGTAAATTTATTTGCAAACTTGACTATAAGTTATTAAGAGAGAGGAACTTTTCATTCCACTATCTGTTGAACAGTAGAGAATAGTATGCTGTTACTAGTTGACTAATAACAGTAGGACTAGTAATAGTTGATCACTGACCCAAAGTGCAGATAATAAATATGGAAAGCATCCAAACATGAAAGTTCTCACTCATTTTGTCTCTGTCTGTAGTGTGTGTGTATGTGTTTGTGTGTGTGTGTGTGTGTGTGTGTGTGTGTGTGTGTGTGCATGTGTATGTGCATTTCAGAATAATTTTGTGCCATTAACTCTAGGGAGACCCACTCCCAAATATCAATCCACCACCGAAAATCCTACGCACAGCAGAGAAGCACTGACAATAGTGTTTTGCCTTTTGTATGTAGGGTTGCCATGAGTTGGATACTGACTTGACGGCACCTAACAACAGCAACAACAACCATAGGGAACAGCCACAAGTCTCATTTTAACAATTCTTGGATTTGAATAAGCTAAGAAATTAAAAGTTTACTCTTCACTTTCATCAATTGCTCAAGTTAGAGTAGACTTAACGACATATGTGAGTGTAGAAAAGGAAGGGACAGAACAACAATTTATAGCTGGGACTAGAATCCAGTGACAATTATTAGAATCAGAAACACATTGATATGTTTACACTTTCTTTAGCTTCTCATTTAATAAGATGCTCTATTAATCCATTTTTCAGCATGTCTGTAATCCCAGTGACTCTGGAGGCTGAGGTAGAAGGATTGTGAGTTCAAGGCCTAAAGTAGCTGTGCAACTTTGTAAGACACTGTCTCAAAATAAAAATATAAAATATAAGCTGAGGGTGCAGCCCGGTGGCACAGCACTTGCAAAGTATGTGTGAAGTCCTTGGTTCAATCTCCAAGTATCAAAAAAAAAAAAAAGTTTTTCAAAAAGCAGCATTTATTGTTTATGCTATTGAATATTATATTTTAAGTTGTGCGAAACAATGTATTGTTACTGAAATATATTGCCATTATTATTTTACTATACATTTAATTTAAGAGAATGAAATCTTAAATGAAAAATATTTTGGGGTGACAGTCACAGTAAAGGACTGAATTAATCATTCAAAACTGCCCATTATTTATTGATTGATTTATTAAAAACTAGTTCTTTGGGATGGGATCTAGCTTAGTTGGCCAAGTGTTGCTCTGCACTCTCTAAGAGTCCAGGTTTGTTCCCCAGCATCACAAAAATCAGAAAAAGACATGGCAGCCCACTCCCAAAACAATCCTGAATCAGTCTGATATCTGATCCCTTCTAATCTCAGAAGCAAAGCAGGGTCTGCCTGGTTAGTCCTTAGTTAGGACCAAGCTAGACCTCACCCCAAATTTTATATATGTATAATTTAGTGGTGTTGGATAATCGAATCCTGGGCAAGTGCCATACCACTGAGCTATTGTCACAGCCTCTAAAAGAGAGACACCTAGAAAAATGAAGTTAAGAATTTTATAAAGTTTAAAATCAAGCCCAATTAATGATACTCAAATAGAATTTTAGAATAGTATAAAAAACTACAAAATTTTAAACAACTTTCATTATTCCAATGTATGTTACAATACATATTGAAAAATCAGTACAATTATTTACTTTGAGACTTCTTAGAACATCCAGCACTACAAAGTAAGAAAAAAAATACATAGTTATATTAAACTACTATATTAGACATCAAAGACATCATTCATGATGAAAGGAAAAGGTTATTAAAAACAAAGGAAAAAAGAAAAGGCCAAATTAGATGTTGAAAGAAACTGTAAAACTTCCTGTGAATGACAAGCAGCTAAAGTAAAAGGAAGACAAGACTAAGTTAAGAAACTGAACAGAAGATTTCAAA
This sequence comes from Pedetes capensis, assembly GCA_007922755.1. Taxonomy (NCBI): domain Eukaryota; kingdom Metazoa; phylum Chordata; class Mammalia; order Rodentia; family Pedetidae; genus Pedetes; species Pedetes capensis. The sequence goes on along the minus strand of VMDO01007458.1, from coordinate 11,474 downwards.
GGGCAGGTCAAGAAGACAAAATCAAATATTATAATGACATGCAAAAAGCTGGAGATAGAAAACGAAAAAGGAAAAGAATATTCTGCTTTTCTCAAGCTTAAGGAAGTGAAGAAAAAAATTCAAGCCTCAAGTGGCAATAGTGAAGAATTCTACAGGAAAAATATTATTAAATGACACAGGAAACATAAAAAAAAGAAGACAGGAATACAGGATCATTATGCCAAAAATAATTGGGGGATAAACAACCATTTCAAGAGGTTGCATATGTTCAGGAGTCAATGGTACTGAAAGATGAAGTGGAAGGTGCCTTCAAGATATTGGCAAAACACAAGCTTCCAGGAATTGATGGAATACCAATAAAGATATTTCAACAAACAGATGCAGCACTGGAGGTGCTAATTTCCTTATGACAAGAGATGTGGAAAACAGCTACCTGGCCAACTGACTGGAAGAGATCCATATTTGTACATATTCCCAAGAAAGGGGATCCAAACAAATATAGAAATTACCAAATAATATTAATATCACATGCAAGTAAAATTTTGCTAAAGATCATTCAAAAGTGACAGCAACAGTGTATAGACAGGGATCTGCCAGAAAATCAGCCTGGACTCAAATGAGGGCATGGAACCAGGTATATCATTGGTGATGTCAGATTGATATTAGCCAAAACCAGAGAATACTAGAAAAATGTCTATGTGTGTTTTCTTCACTATCCAAAGGCATCTGACTGTGTGAGCCATAATAAATTATGGATAACATTGTGAATAATGGGACTACCAGAGCACTTGTTCTCATGAGGAATCTGTACATGGACCAGAAGGCAGTTGTTTCAACAGAACAAGAAAACACTGCCTGTTTTAAAGTCAAGAAAGGTGTGCATCAGGGCTATATCTTTTCACTGTACCTCTTCAATCACCAGGCTGAGCAAACAATCCACGAAGCTGGACTATATGATGGAGAAGACAGTATCATGAATAGACTCATTAACAACCTGTGTTATACAAATGACACAACTCTGCTTGTTGAAAGTGAAGAGGATTTGAAACATTTACTGATGAAGGCAAAGAACACAGCCTTCAGTATGGGTCGTGCCTCAACATCAACCAAACAAAAATCCTTACAACTGGGTCAGTAAGCAATTTTGTGATAAACAGAGAAAAGTTAGAGGTTGTCCAAGATTTTGGTTTACTTGGTTCTACAATCAATACCTATGGAAGCAGATGTCAAGAAATCAAAAGATGTACTGCGTTGGGAAAAGCCATTGCAAAAGACCTCTGTAAAGTGTTGAAAAGTAAAGATGTCACACTGAAGACAAAGGTGTGCCTGACTCACACCATGGTATTTTCAGTTGCATCATATGGTTGTGAAAGTTGGACATTGAACAAATAGAGAAGAAAAGAATTGATGCTTTTGAATCATGGTGCTAGAGGTGAATGCTGAATATACAATGGACTGCTGAAGTATGAATAGATCTGTCCTAGAAGAAGTACAACCAAAGTTCTCCTTAGAATCATGGATAACTAGAGTGCATCTTATGTATCTTTGACATGTTGTAAGGAGGGACCAATCCCTGGAGAACGACATCCTGTTTTGGAGGGTGGCAAGTCCACAAAAAAGGAAGACCCTCAACTAGATGGAAAGACACAGTGGCTACAACAATGGGCTTAAGCATAAAAAAGATCGTGTGCCTGGCATAGAATCTGGGAGTGTTTCATTCTCTTGTCCATAGGGTTACCATGAGTCAGACCCAACTAGAGGGCACCTAACAACAACAACAACTATATTAGAATATACTTATAGTCCAAAGCATTGTACTTAATACAATTTCTTGTATAAAGATGTAAATTAGTAATCAGTATCTCTTGGTTTAGAATCTTAGGTCATTGTCTAGTAATATCTTTGATCTGCAAATCTAAAATTTCTGGTGTATTGCTGAATGATAGTGGTAATGGATCATTTATCACGTCTTCACTATCCTATGGGGAACATAATACTCTTATTCCCATTAAAGAAATTAGGAAGCTTGGCAGTAGAGTGATTATATAACTTGCTCAAGGTCACACTAGTAGGGAGAAGTTAAGCTGAGATTGGAATCCTGACTATCAGGCTTTCAGGCACATCCTGTTAGACATATCTCTGTTAATTTATTAGTGTGTGGCTAAAGACATATGCACCTGGCTAAATTAGTTTTATACTGTGGCTGAATTAGTACAGGATATAAAATGAGCACAGTGTGCTGAAGTTTGCTATAATTTAAGAAAGATCTTTGCCTTTTTTTTTTTTTTTTTTTTTTTTGGTACTGGAGGTTGAACCCAGAGCCTCGCACTTCCATGCTTTGCAAGTGCTGGACCACTGAGCTGCACCCCTAGCCCATTTTTTTTTCTTACTTTTTTGAGACTGGGTCTCACTAAGTTACGCAGACTGCCTCTGGTCTTGAACTTGTGATCCTTCTGTCTCTAACTCCCAAGCCGCTGGGATTACAGGTGTGTGCCACCACAGCCGTCTTGCACTTTCTTTCCAAACTTAAAATAGCAAAACCTAAAACCAGCTCGTCCAACTTCAGATTCTTTCTTTCTCTTTTGGTCACATGCTCATTTTTAGTAGGATTTATTGAAAGTTTACAATGGGCTAACACCACAAATACAAATAATAGTTACTTTAGTGATAAATACCAAATGGAGTTATCTTTGCTTCCTTCCCTTTTTTAACCAGGCATAATTCTGTAAGTTCCTCTATGTCTCTAGAACAAAAGTGTCTTTTTCTCCACATTTCCATTGTTAATACATTGAGACCACCAACTCAAGTCTTTATCACTTAATATTTAGATATTACCACAAACTTTGTAATAATCTTCTGTCTCCAATCCATCCTAAACACTAATGTCAAATTAATTTATTTCTAAAATACTTGAGTAGCTGGGTGCAGTGGCATACACCTATAATCTCCAAGACTGGGGAGGCAGAAGCAGGAGGATCATGAGTTAGAGGCCAGAGGCAGAGTGCTAACCCAGCAAGACCTTAACTCAAAATAAAAAATGGTCTGGGTATGCAGCTCAGTGGTAAAACACTTGCAATGTATGTGTGAGGCCCTGTGTTCAATCCCCAATACCACAATGAATACTAAAATAAAAATAAAAACAAAATAAAATAAAATAATAAAATACTTGAAAAGATAACCATTCCCATTGTTAGGAGAGAAGTCACTAAGTGAAACAACAATAAACATTGAATCTGGGTCAGTACTTAAAATTTTCTCCCTGAAGACAATCTTGATCCCCTGCCAAGGCATTTTCCATAATGTATCCAGTGAGAATGCAAAGCTAAAAATACAAAACTGATGAATCACAACACTCAACCATTTAAAATCTTCAATGGCTCATCTTTGCCCTGATGATAAAATCTGAATCCCTTATATTGAGAAGAATTTTTATTTCTTGGACCTTGCTGACTTTTCCAATCTCATCTCTCTGTGTTTCCCTCACTTTTTACATCATAGTCACATCAACTTCTGGAATTAATCAACCTACTGTCTCTAATTCTATCTGGACACATTCCTATTCCAATGCCTGCTCATGACTCCTAAAGCCTTTCTAGGCCTATTTCCTATTCTCTCTCTTCCCCTCGATATTTCCAAGACATTCTATCAGGTAATCCTATCATCTTTGTAGGGAAGTCTTCTTTTACTACTGTATTCTTACAGTGTGTATATTTTCTTTATAACATTTATCACTACATGAGATCATAGAATAGATTCACTAGTTCATTTTACTTTGTCTTCTATACAATTCATGAAGGCACAAATTTTTCTCTTATTCACTCACTTAATACCACAGCTTGGATACTATTGGGCCCAAATGGGTATTCCACAAATACTTATTGAATGAATGGATCTTCATGTCTCAGCTTAGACATCATATGCTAAAAGTATTACTGAACCCTACATTGGCATGGTCGCCCAAAGCCTTGGAGAGGTATCCAGGAAACCCTGAATTATCCCTGACATGGAGTAAGTGCTTAACAATCATTAATTGAAGTAATGCACACTTCATTAGGCCTTTTAGATATATTTTCTTCTTAGAATTCACAGTAAATTAAGTCATATCGGTTATTATTTCCAAATCTTTTACAAATGTACATGGATTCAGAGTGAACTTTCAATAACATGATACAGAATATGTAGCTTTTTGAATTTTTATCCTATTTCCTTAGACATTGCTAATAAAATATATTGTCTACATTATAATATTTCAGAGATTCCAAAGTTTCTTTCTTTTTTTTTTTTGAAGGAATGACTGTGGTATAGGATCATATAGGTATTTCCAAAAGTGTCATGACTTCCAATAAAAATTTACATGTGCTTAATATATTGCTTATGCCTTCAGGAGATCAAAAACAACCTGAAATCCGAAATTAGGTCTAAGCCTATGAACATTGGGTAACAAATCAATATTCTTATTCTTTTTCTTCTCTGATTCAGTTGCACCATACAACAAAAACAGGTTTGCAAATGTGATCAGCATTTTTCACACTAAGCTAAAGTATTCATTTCAAATTGGCTACTCATTCAGTATATTTTTCTCTTTGTTACAGTGAAACCTCCATAGTATATTTTTATGCATTCATTTCCAAACATCTATTAAATCTTCAGCAATTTGGCTTCCCATTCCATTTTATCAAGTCACCATGAACCTCTTGATTATCAAATACAACACCTAATTCTCAATTCTAAACTTCTCTACATGTTGAAATTATTGAGCACATTTATATTCTTTGTTTCAAATCTTTGGTTATGTGGCAAATGTGTGCACCTTTTGGTTTTTCTAGTTTTGTGTTTTATTTCAACTTCTTTTCCTTCTTCTTCTTTCTGGATCATATCCCTGGTTATTTTCCTTAATGTTTTATCTGTTTTATTCCTAATTGTTCTTCTGTCTCTATATTCTTCAACATATTCTAACACTTTGTGATTATCATTGCTGGAACAATTATCCTAATACTATGTCTTCAGTCCTGGTCTTTTCACTATACTATGGACCCAAATTTCTAAGTGACAGCTATGTACTCATACATGTCTTCCTAGTATATTAAATCATAAATTTCAAAAGACAAGTTGCATACTTCCTCCACAGCTTTTTCTTATTTTGTGTGCCCTAGCTCAGTATCTGATAAGGAGACTTGAATTCATCTTTGACTCCTAATTTCCACTCCCACATCTGATTGTCACATATTATTGATTATTTCCCTGAAATGTCCCTGATATTCTTTCCCTACTATTCCCTCAGTTCACTGACTAATTCAGGACCTTATCATGTTATTGTTTATCTGTGTATAGCTTTATAACTGATGTCTTGCCTTTAATATCCTGCTACTTCAGCCCAAGATCTGCATTGCTCTGCCCTCTAGCCTTGCCCTCTCTCCACTAACAGAGTCCTTTAAATCACTATTAAAGGACTCACTTTATTCTTCCAATGACTGAAGTTGATTGTGTTCATGTCTACTTTTGCCATGAGACTGTTAATTCCTCAAGGGCACAAATGATATCTTAGTCTTTCTCATATCCTGCACAGTGTCACGTTGTGTACAGTATGAACTCAATAAAGAGTTGTTAAATCAAACATAAGAAATGTGTGAGAAAAAAATTCAGAAACTATGTCATCCCTGTGCTAGGCTTGCTGAGATGCCATTCTTTACTCTGACATAAGAAAATAAAACAATTTTGTTGTCTTTAATAGTTTACACTCAAATATCAGCAAATATTTTATTTATTATTCTTGATGTTTTGGAGCAAGGATTTTTAGAGCAAGGATTTTTTTCAGTAGCACACTAGGAAAAAAGAGAGTTTGGAAACAAATATTGACTTCATATGTAATACAGAGATCGATGGTGATTTCATTTAAATCTGTCTTTGATTCTACTAACTTTTTGCGTGTTTTCTGTGTCTGAAAGGAACACAGTATAAGTAATTTCTCTAAAATAATATCAAAAAGACAGAAGGGGAATTAATTCACATACCTGATGTTTTTAATTATACTTCTGGCTTCAGGCTAGGCTCTGTAAATAAATAGATAGGTAACATACCTTGTTTGTTGTTATTGTTAGGTGCTGTCAATTCATGTTCGACTCATAACCCTCATAGGGTTTTCAATAGCTGATTGTTTTGGGATTGCCTTAGGAGTGGATTGCCACATCCTTCTCCCATTTTTGTGGTGCTAGGAGTCAAACCCAGGATCTCAGAGACTGTAGAACAGCCGTCTACCAACTGAGCTAAATCCCAGCCCCTTGTTAGGTGTGATCAAGTCGGTGTCAAACTCATAGCAACCCCACGTACAATAAGCAAAACAGTACTGTTAATGCTTCTCTGCTATTCACAGAGTTTTCAATGGGTGATTTTTTTGGGGGGGCAGTGGGTTGCTGGGTCCTTCTCCCAAGCCTACAGCACCTGGTGTTCCCAGGCAGTCTCCCATCCAAGTACTAACCAGGGTCAACCCTGCTTAGCTTCCGAGATCTGATGGGATTGAACACCACAGTGGTACAGCTGCAGGCAATTTATTTTGTTAGTTTGTATTTATTCTGACTTATCTGACATAAGTGATATGACACAAATTTGACATACATATTGCAAAAAGCGAGAAATGAGGAAGAGGAAGAAACTACTATAGATTGCTAAGCAAAATAAATCATCAAGATGATGAAGTAGAAAGATCATGGGTCTTTAGAGTTAGAAAGACTTGTAATTGAATTTGACTCTAACAGGTATGACCATAAAGATCTCAAGAATGTTGTTAAACTTCTGCATTACCCACCTTCAAAATGGTGATAGAGCTAACAATCATAGAGTGACAAGGACAAAATACAATGAGTTATGATGACTGATTCAGGTACATAAATCTTTAGTGCTCAGAGAATGTTGATGCTTCCCAAATTGTCAGTCAACAAAATATAAAACATACATAGTCCAAAACAGGTTCATTATCTTCATTTGTTCACTAATATTTGTTCATGATCTGGTAGGTTTGAGGCAACAGGGTATCTCTGTCAACAGAGAATAACATGATGGTAGGGGTCCTAGAGAAGAATCTTAGTTCATTTATCATCTTAGGAACCCTTAACTGTATAGTCACTGATATGAAGAGGATGTGCTGCATGAAAACTTCTATTTCTCACCTGTGAAAACCCTCACAAAGCTGCTTCTTATAGAATAGCTGAAATAATATTTTATATACCATCTAACCATTTTATTTATCATGTAATCATTTTAAAGTTGTTAATATCAGGATCTGATGCTAATTTGAAAGGGAAACATGTATTGGATTTGGACTTAAATATCGTATATTTGAAATACCAGCAGTTCTACCAAATACCACATCTGGTAGAAAGGAACAAATGGTGGACTATAGACTATGTGCTTTATGAAAGCAAGGGATATCTATCATTTGCTTAGTACTTATCCTTGTGCTCACAGTATCTGTTTAATCAGTGTATGAAAAATGACAATTAGAATTTTCATGAACTTAAAAATACCACAAAATATAGTTCTTATTTTCCAAGAATCAAATCTGACAATAAATACTGTTTTTCAAGATTATATGCAGCAAACAAATAGAGGGAGATGAAAGCAAAGAGTAAACTTATGGTTGAAAGACTATGAATGATGTTTTACAGTTTAGAAATAAGATTAAGCATGATCTTATTTTCGAACAGGGCATCACTTTCATTTAGTGTATATGTTGTTGTTAGGTGCTGTTGACTCAGGTGGAACTCATAGTGACCCTATGTACAACAGAATGAAACACTTCTCAACTCTGTGCCAGGCACACAAACTTACTTAGGTTTAAGTAACATAACATTGTTGTAGACACTGTGTCAATCCACTTAGTTGAATGTCTTCCTTGTTTTCATTGACCTGCCACTCTTCCAAACATAATGTCCTTCTCCAGGGATTTATCCCTTCTGACACTTAAGTTTCTACTTCAGTCTTTAAACTTTTCTTATCTTTTTAAATTCTAGTAATCTAAGATTTCTGTGAGGAAGCTCATGTTGACCCCATCAGCTACCTTCTTGTCTTTATGGGAAGTGATCATATTATCTTTTTCTAGCCATCTTTGCTTCCAAGGAGCACTCTGATTGCACTTCTAGGAGAGATCTGTTGGTTCTTTTGGCAGTCCATGGTATATTCAGTTTTCATCTCCAGCACCATAACTCAAAAACATCAATTCTTTTCATGTCTCCCTTGTTCTATTTCCAGCTTTTACAACGTTATAATGTGGCTGAACATACCATGGCATGAGTTAGGTGCACCTTTGTCTTCAGTGTGACATCTTAAACTTTTCAATGCTTTTTTTATTTCCTCTCTTTATTAGTAAATGATGATGGGATACTGAGTAATACAGCATTGGCTTTTTCTATTATGCATCCTTTACATCACTTCTGGCAATGTTTTCATCAACTCATAAGGTTTATGGAGCCTTATGGCTAACATGTAGTAAAACTCAAATGCATATTTGGGTTACATGACTATTTTTCCAATGTACTCATGAAGTTGTGTTGTTTACATTGAGATCATCTCTCCTTTCATCCCTCCACATTGACCCTCCTCCCCATTTCACCTTCTGCAATCTTCACTTACTTCTGGTAGTCCCCTTCCTCCTTTCTACTCTTTATATTGTTCCTTCTTTGCTAGGTTTAATTGTGCATTTTTATATACAATTTATGTATAGGATTTTTTCTTCCTTTAAGTATGGTTCAGCTCTGACATATGAGTGAGAACATATGGTATTTCTCTTTTTGAGCTTATGTTTGTTCACTTAAGATGAGCTTCTCCAGTTCCATCCATTTTGCTGCAAATGACATTATTTCCATATTTTTATTGCTGAATAATATTCCATTGTGTATAGTCATCGCACCACAGAGACACCTGCATCTCCATATTCAAGGCAGCACTTTTCACAATAGCGAGGGTATGGAACCAATCAAGGGGCCCATCAACAGAAGAATGGATGAAAAAACTTTACAACACTTTTTAAGGTCTTTTGCCACAGATTTCCCAATGTAATGTGCCTTTTGATTTCTTGACTGCTGCTTCCATGGGTATTGATTTTTGAACCAAGTAAAGCAAAATCTTGGTCAACTTCATTCTTTCTCCATTTATCATGAAGCTGCATACTGACCCAATTGTTAGGTTTTTTGTTTTGCTGAGGTTGAGGCATAATACATACTGAAGGCTGTGTTCTTTGAGTTTTATCAGTAAATGTTTCAAATCCTCTTCACTTTCAAGAAACAGACTTGTGTCATCTGCATAATATAGGTTGTCAATGAGTCTTCCGCCAATCATGATGCTGTGTTCTCCATAAAGTCCAGCTTCTGGGATTATTTGCTCAGCATAGAGATTGAAGAGGTACAGTGAAAGTATACAGTCCTGACGCATACCTTTCTTGATTTAAACCAGGCAGTATTTCTTTGGTTAGCTTGAATAATTCCCTCCTAGTTGAAGCACAGATTCTTTATGAGGACAATTAACTGTTTTAGTATTCCTATTCTTTGCAATGTTATCCATAATTTATTATGATCCACACATTCAAATACCTTTGCATCATCAATAAAACATAGATAGACATCTATCTGGTAGTCTCTGCTTTCCGCTAATACCAATCTGACATCAGCAATGATGTCCCTGGTTCCATACCCTCTTCTGAATCCTTCTTGATTTTCTATCAGTTCCCTGTCTCTGTACTGATGCAAGCACTTTTGAATGATCTTTAGCAAAATTTTACTTGCATGTAATATTAATGATATCATTCAGTAATTTCCATGTTTGGTTGATTCCCCTTTCTTGGGAATTAGCAAAAATATGGATCTCTTCTAGTCAGTTGGCCAGGTAGCTGTTTTCCAGGTCTCCTGACATATACAAATTAGCACCTCCAGTGCTGCATTTGTTTATTGAAACATTTCTATTGGCATTCCATCAATTCCTGGAGCCTTGTGTTTTGCCAATACCTCCCAAGTAGCTTCCACTTCATCCTTCAATACCGTTGGTTCCAGATCATATACAACCTCTTGAAATGGTTGGTCATTTGCCAATGTTTTGGTATAATGACTGTGTATTCCCGTCTTTTTTTTTTTGATGTTTCCTGTGTCATTTAATATTATTTTCCTATAGAATCCTTCACTATTGTCACTTGAGCCTTGAACTTTTTCCTCACTTCCTTAAGCTTGAGGAAAACAGAGCATGTTTTCTTTTGGTTTTCTATCTCCAGCTCTTTGTGCATGTCATTATAATATTTGATTTTGTCTTCTCGAGGTGCACTTGAAATTTTCTGTTTAGTTCTTTAACTTTGTCATGTCTTCCCTCTCCTTGAGATGCTAGTTGTTCACAGGCAAGTTTGAGTCTCCTTTGACATGTAATTTGGCCTTTCTTTTGCCATCTTTTTAATAATCTTTTGGTTTCCTCATGAATGATGTCTTTGATGTCATGCCACAACTTGTCTGGTCTTCAATCATTAGTGTCTAATGCATCAAACCTGTTCTTGAGATGGTCTGTGAACTCAGGTGGGATATACTCAAGGTGATACCTTGGCTCTAGTATGTTGTTGTTGTTGTTAGGTGCCGTCGAGTCGAGTCTGACTCATAGCGACCCTATGTACAGCAGATTGAAACACTCGCCGATTCTGTGCCAGGCAAACCATCTTATTTATGTTTAAGCCCATTGTTGCAGACACTGTGTCAATCCATCTGGTGGAGGGCTTTCCTCTTTTGCATTGACCTGCCACTCTCCCAAACATGATGTCCTTCTCCAGGGATTGTTGTCTCCTGACTACATGTGCGAAATATGTAAGATGCAGTCTGGCCATTTTTGCTTCTAAGGAGCAGTCTGGTTGTACTTCTTCTGGGACACACTTGTTTGTTCTTTTGGCAGTCCATGGTATATTCAATAGACGACTCCAGCGCCACAATTCAAAAGCATCAATTCTTTTTCTGTCTCTCTTGTTCAATGTCCAGCTTTCACAACCATATGATGCCACTGAAAATACCATGGCATGAGTCAGACACACCTTCGTCTTCAATGTGACATCTTTGCTTTTCAATACTCTAAAGAGATCTTTTGCCACAGCTTTTCCTAGAGCAATGAGTCTTTTGATTTCTTGACTGCTGCTTCCACAGGTGTTGATTATAGATCCAAGCAAAGCAAAATATTGGACAACCTCAATCTTTTCTCCATTTATTGTGAAGTTGCATGCTGACCTAGACATACGGATTTTTGTTTTGTTGATGTTTAGTCGTAACCCATATTGAAGGCTATGATCTTTGATCTTCATCAGTAAGTGTTTTAAATCCTCTTCATTTTCAGCAAGCAAAGTGGTGTCATCTGCATAACGCAGGTTGTTAATGAGTCTTCCTCCAATCTTGATGCCACATTCTTCCTCATAAAGTCCAGCTTCTCAGATTATTTGCTCAGCATATAAATTGAAGAGATAGGGT
>VMDO01007457.1:0-91123 GCA_007922755.1 Pedetes capensis | reverse complement strand
GGGCACTACAAGGATATGTGGCCGTGGACTAAGGTGAGCGTTCAGATGCCCAAATGTCAAATGGTAATTGTGAAATGATTTCCTACATTACAATAAAATGACTGGAGGATTGTCAGAGTCACTGCCATCTTTCCCCAGGACAAAATGTTTTGATGTTGCACTGTGACAGAGGATAGGGTAAGTGCTTCTGAAATCAAAATTCATCTCAAATGTCATAATGCCCTTGATCTGAGTCTGACGGCTCCTGGCAAAGGAAGTCAACACAATAATATACAAGGGAGCTGAAACAAGGAGAAGCCACTGTGTTCATTTTCAAGTGAAAAACAAACAAAAATGTCAACCAGAAAATATGAATCAAGATAAAATTCTAAATATGACTGGGAAATAGTATCCATCACTACAGATCAGATTTTATGAAGGTTTTCTTTTTAAATGCTGCCTTAATTGTGCATGCTCTTCCAAGAACAGTTTGGGTTATTTCATCTTTTATGAATTCAACATTTCTTTTTTTTCCTTATGTGGATTTGTCTGGCAGATATTTATGACTTGAGTTTTATGATGTGTCATAAAACTCAACTTTTATTCATGTGTCATCTTTAAACTTTTTCTTTTCTTTCTCTAGTCTTTCTCTAGCAATTTTATCTCACTGGAACGAGACAAAAGACCCCTAAAATTTAGTGATGGCCAGCTACCACACTACACTGCCTCAAAAGGCATAATTGTGAGAGGGAAATAGGGAGATGCAGGTCAAAGGGTACAGATGCAGTTATATTGAGTGAGTAAGTCTAAGGATCCAATATCCAGCAATAAGACAGTCCCTTTTAGGTACTCTTTCCACAAAAAAAAAAAAAAAAGAAGAAGAAAAAGAAAGATAACTATACGAAATGAGGGACATGTTGTTACTTCACAACCACTTCACAATGTATATGTATATGAAAACATCATGTTGAACAACTTCAATATATACCATTCAAAAATAAGAAGGGGAGCCCAACAGGAATAAATATAAAGCCAGTTTTAAGAGATTAAAAACACACACAACCTGGGTCACCTAAGGACATCTAAAAGAGTTGATGGAGTAAAACAACCTGCTCACACATTTACCGCTAGGAAAAAAAGGCATTTGGACCATGCCACTTTAAAAGTCTGAGAATGGAAGATAGGAATTTACAGGAGGAGCATACCAGATGTGGATGATAAATTCTGTGGTCATCCTATTTATGTACCATCCATTCAAATGGTTTCAGCTATAAGCTACAGAGAAACCACTGAAAATGGCATGAGCCAGGTCCTGCACCAGACCAAATAAACCAGGTTCTCTGGCAATAGAGCCTGGGCATCTCCGTTTCAAAGCTTCCAGGGTGATTCTAATGCACACTCAAGAAATACAGCTCTAGCCAACCCTGTGTCAATACTCAGGTCTGGACCACTTACCTGGAGCACATGGAAGGTAAAGGCCTGAGCTTTGCTCAGGTATCAAGGTATGGGGGGCGGGGGGAGACGGCTGATAGAAAGGAGTAAAGAGACAAAGTAAAATTTTAGAGATTGGTAAGGGTTCTTAAAAGGAAATTTGAAAGTTAGTAATATTTATTATGGTGATTTGAAATAAAAATGGCCAGATGACAGGTTTCTGTAACTTTCTGTCAGCTTTTAACAACTTACACTATCCATCAGTGTGCGCATATATATATATGTATATATATATATATATATATATATATATGGGCTGGGATTTAGCTCAGTTGGTAGAGCACTGTGTTGCAGTCTCTGAGGTCCTGAGTTCAATTCCCAGCACCGCAAAAATGGGAGAAGGAACTGACAATCCACTCCCAAGGCAATCCCGAAACTGTCAGCCACTGAAAACCCTATGAGGGTGGCGATTAACAACAACAACAACAACAATACACACACAAACACATACACACACACACACACACACACACACACTGAACCAGGAACACTTACAGTTACTTAATCATTCCTTCTATAATTTCAACTGGTTAAAAATAAGTGTCTTCCTTAAATCTCAGTTCTTAATTGACCAAATACATAAATACCAAAACAACTAGCCTTAAAGATAAGTAAAGAAACAGCTTTGTTATTTCAAAATGACATTGCAATTTTTTATAGGATCATCTCTCATATAGCAAGAAGTACAGAATTTTCCTTTCTTATGATCTAGTTTTGAAAACACAAAAATAAACCCACTTAAAAAAGAACATCCCCAGCATGCTACCAATAAATTTTCCCCAGAAGACACAAAGGTGAAACAAGAATGGTCTCAGACTAGTCAAACTGATCTCACGCCAAGAGGGTTGCTTCAAAATCAACACATATGGCCCATCTCTCCATAGTGGGAGTCTCAACAAAACTGTGAATTCTTCTTAAAAATTTCCTTTGGGAGCCCATAATGTAATAGGCAAGGTGCCAAAGCATGATGACTTGTCATATTACTTCTTGCTTATATACATTCACAACTACAAGAAAGAACTATTCATAGTTATTCTACCACTTAATATGCGCATATATTTTTAAAACTATGTATATAAAATGCATACATTTTCTTGACTTTAAAAAATCAGTGAATGGCCCAGGACAGTGGCTCTCCCAGAGACTCAGGAGGCAGAGGCAAGAGGATCACAAGTTTGAGGCCAGAGGCATGTCTCAAGATAAAAAATTTTAAAATGGACTGGGGTGCAGCCCAGTGGAAGATCATTTGCAAAGCATGCGTGAGGTCCTGGGTTTGATTCCCAACTACTGCCAAAAAAAAAAAAAAAAAGTAAACATAAAAAGCATTTCTTGATCTATTTTATTTCCTTGCATAACTAACACTTTATTTACATTTTTTAAGCGTTTCACTTACCTTTTGGCTACATATGGTCTGTCAAGTTTTGTTTTGCTTGGGAAAACTAAGGCCCCCTCAAGGGCAAGATTTACTGCACTCTTTACAGTGGCATTATGTTACAGAAAGAGGATATATTTTGCCTCCAAGTACAGAATGCCACACACTGAGTCACAGCAAATGGTATACTCAGGTCTTTTCAGTAAGCACTAGACCAGTAGTCAGTAACAGGAGTATCATGGAAGCTACCTACCTAATTTTAAATTTTCTAGTAGCCACATTTTTAAGAAGGTAAAATTGTTTCAATAATATATCATATTTAACCTAATATATTCAAAATATTATGATCTTAGCATATAATCAATATTTTAAATGTACTTAGTTTACATTCTTTTTTAATACTAAGTCTTTCAAATATAACATTTTATGCTTACAGCACATCTCAGTTTTTGAAGTGAATTTTTAAAGTGTCTTTACTTTTTTAATGTTTTATTACCATTGTTAACACATATGAATTATACAAATTAATGGCATTCACTACCCTATTTCCATACATACATACATACATACATACATACAAACATACTAAGTGTTAAATTTTCATTGGAAATTCTCAATCATAAAATCTGAAGTTGAAAAGGTAAATTCACATACTCATGTAAGTTCTAATTACTGACCTGAATATCAACTTTAAAGTTTAAATTAAAATTGATTAAAGTTAAATTAAATTAAAAATTCAAGGACTAGTTATACCACTACTCTCCAGAATTCTTGGGCCAAAGGTGGCTGTTGGCTGCAGTCCTGGACAGCTCAGCCCTAGGTCACGGGAGTGCAACTGTGATTGGACACTGCTCGGATGTTCCCCCGAAATCCAGAGAAGAAGGAAGCCATGAGAGCTCAGGTTCAAATAAGGCTGACTCCAATGTGGGTGACTGGGAACAGCCAGCACTCACCACCCTCCATTATTGCTGTCCAAGAAGGCCCAGGGAGGACCTGCCTGGAGGTCTGAGGGATGGCAATCCATCTTATTAGGTGACAGCTGCATAGCTGGCTCTCAAGCAAAACTGACTGAGGACACTAGGAGCTGAATATTATCCTGAATCTTCCTAGGGCACGGTGTGGTGAATCGAGACAAAAATCTAAGACCCCTAAACCCAGCACCTTCACAGCTGCCTTGACCTTCGGTTGTAAAACTGCAGTCAGCACTTGAATGCATATGTGAGCAGGATCAATGATGATCCAGATAAATGCATTTGATGTCACTTTTCCTACATCATTTCTAATCACTTTGGTAAATGCTGCTTATGTAATGCCCTACAGGGTGGTGGAAGAGGCAGAACATGGCAGGTAAATAGGTATCTGAAAAGACATTGAGTTATATCTCTGCAAGGGAGATTCAAGTGGATAAATTAACAAAATTTTATGAGTTTTTAAAGAAAAAAAATATATAATGATCATAATTTCCCCTAAATGAAAACAGGGTAATATGGTCTGAAAGAAGCAGAATAGACCAGTACTACACTAAGAAATCTAACTTAAATTCCAGGTGTGATAGCACACACCTGTGATTCCGGTGACTCAGGAAGCTGAGGCAGAAGGATCGAGAGTTCAAGGCCAGAGGCAGCCTGCAAAACTTAGCCAAATTCTGTCTCAAAATAAAGAAGTAAAACATGGGCTATGGGTGCTGCTCAGTAGTACAGCACTTGCAAGGTATGTCTGAGGTCCTGGGTTCAGACCCCCAGTATGGGCAAAAAAGAAAAAAGAAGAAGAAAAAGAAAAAGAAAAAGAAAAAGAAAAGGAAGAAAGGAAGAAAGAGAGAGAGAGAGAGAGAAACAAAGAGAAAGAAGGAAAAGAAAGAGGGAGAGGGAAGGAAGAGGGAGAGGGAAGGAAGAGGGAGAAGGAAGGAAGGAAGGAAGGAAGGAAGGAAGGAGAGAAGAAAGGAAGAAAGGGGATCTAACCTGAACATAAAGCAATTGGCTGTGTGTGTGTTTGTGTATTTGCTGGGTTCATCAAGTAAATTCATCATTTCCTATCATGAAAACCTTCACTGTGTAGGTGTTGAGTAAGTCTATTAAATGAGTGAATGAGCTACCTGGTTAATTAATCTGAGACCTCTCTTCACTCTAAAATTCTAAAACTATAAGATACTCCTTAAATAAAGCTTCCACCTCCAAATAAAAAGATCAGTAGATGGATACTTATAAAAATATATGGATGCGCTTCCTTGGACCCTTGTTGCCAAGTTTATCAAAATGTAGTTTGCAACCTTAGAGATGCTGCAGATGAATAGCAGTGGACACAGTGGTACACAAACTGAGAAAAAAACTGACGTCCATGCCTAGTCAGCAGAGTCTTATCTTCTTAGGATGAAATGAATGTAGATGCTTCAATCAAGGCAACAACCCCAAAACTGCCCCAGATGGGACAAAATGGAGAAGGCACATGGGCCTCATTCTTCATGCCCAAATGCGGAGCATTGTGACAAAGATGCTAAGCACAGCAGACAAGGCCGTGCTCATGCCTGCCCCAGGCACAAATAACAACCTAGTTTGAAACTGTGGTGAAAGGACATTGAGATTTCACAGTCAATAAGAAAATGCTTAGAAGGGAGCTCCTTGTATGTTGATCGTTCCAGTGTGTTATTTGCCTCAAGAGATCACACAATTACACTTTCCTTCAGAAGATGAGCAAGTTCCACAAAGATGATTAAAATGGTTTTCTGCCAATTTTGCTTCACAAAGGGATGTATGCAATGCCTCAAATTTGCAATCCTCCTGCCTCCGCCTCCCAAGTCCTTTGGATTACAGGCATATGCAACTGCACCTAGCAGTTTCTAGAAAAATTATATTTATATAAAGTAACTAATTACATGGAAAATTGCATGAAAAATGAATCTGTTATTAAAAATCTATTGCATTCATAAAAATCAATCCAAGTTAGAAAGTTAATATTATGAATTCTTAGAAAAAAACTGACAAATGTCCCTCCATTTGTAACTCCATTTTGGCTCTTTAATTATAGTAAGAAAAGAGGGAATAGCGAGGAGGGGGGAGATATAGATTACACTGCAATCCCTCCTGTCTGTAGATTCAGGAAGATAATTTGGTTTACTTTCCTGAAGAATACTGGATAATAAAAGCACGTTCATCAAATACTTGTTATGAAAAGACTGTAGGGCCTACTACAAAGTGTTTACTTCTTGTTTCCACAAGTGACTCCAATTCTGTCTTATGGTCTTTTCTTCACACTGAGTAGAAACACAAGTCAAAATTAACCCCAAAGGGCACAGTGTACTGTCAGTGGAAATTCTGATTAGCAATACAAAGAGTAAGCAAGTCCCTGTAACTCCAAAGCAAAGCCTCTCTAAAGACGAGACAGTCATCCTCCATCTTGGTTTGGAGCACAACTGAAAAGACCTGGGAACGTGTCGACACTTCTCTTCTGTCTTCTGACTAGAGTCCATATAAGGAGTCCTTGGACTCAAAAGTAGGAGATCTCTGGACCCCAAGCTCTAGCAACTTTGGAAAAGCATCTGTGACCCAAGACTGGTCGTCACAAATCCCTAACCTCCTGAATGGGGTCAGGACCATGGGGCGAGGGTGCATCCACCAGCAGCTCCCAGCCTCCTGCTCTGATCCAAGGGGGACTTAGCACCTTTAACCTCTACACTGATATCTGTTGGGTAGGGAGGTCAGGAAGCCCTGCTTCCACAGCCTTCCCTGAGCTGTGAAGTTCTCTGTGAGAACAGAGCTTCGCCGCCTCTCTGCTTCTGTGCCATCCCTGCCCCACTGAGTACTCCAAGGAAGCTGTTCACCTGGTCAGGACACAATAAATGATAGTTATTTTCCTAAGGTGTCCGACAGCTTAACATCTTACATTATGCTTTAAATGATACAGATTAAGTGCTTAACAAGCCAAATTAAAATTTCAATGTATGTGTGGGAAGCAGAAATCTAGAAAGGAATAGGGTGGGGAGTTGGTTACTTCTGGAAAAAAATGATAACACCACCAAAACTCAAGGAAGGTAATGGCTGCATCTTCCTTTAGGTGAACATCTTTTCAGGGTCTGGGGAATCTGCATATTAAAGACATGCAAATACTTCATCCATTCCTCTTCAGCACAGGGGTATGTGTGTGTGTGTGTGCGTGTGTGTGTATGTGTTGCTGCACAGTGTATGGGGAAGAGTCTTGTTTGGATCACTTGAAAATATATAGAAATGGAAATAGCTTTTAGCCCATGTGTGAATCTCTTTCTTTCCAAATTTCTGGAGCACTGATGTCCCAACAGAAATTAATGAAAACTATACGTTTCTGAGGGCTGGGGTTTAGTTCAGTTGGTAGAGTGCTGCTCTGTGCTCTCTGAGGCCCTGGATTTGATACCCAGCACCACAAAAATGGGAGAAGGACCTGGCAGCCCACTCCCAAAGCAATACTGAAACAATCAGCCATCAAAAACCCTATGAATAGCAGAGAAGCACTGACATAGTGCCAGGCAAGGAACAGTGTCAGGTAGTTTTACATCTGTTGTACATGGGGTCACTATGAGTTGGATTGTACTCCATAGCACCAAACAAACAACAAGAACAACAATAAATTTCTGATGCAGACTGTATTAGTTCCTACTGACACCATAACAAATAACCACAAATCCAGTGGCTTAACCAACACAAATTTATGTTCTGACAATTCTAGATTGTCAATTCTGACAATTCTGGATCTGACTCACCTAAAACCAATGGGTCAGCAATGCTGTGTCCCCTCAGGAGGCTTATTCCTTGTGTTTCCCAGATTTGAGATGCTGCCTGCATCCCTTGGCTGGTATCCAGCATCACTACAACTCTCTTCCCATCCATCACCACATCCCTTCTCTGACCGGCCCTCCTACTGACTTTTGTAAGAACCCATGGCATTATCCTGGGCCCAAGGGGAAAATCCAAGATCTTCTCTCCATCTCAGGTTCCTCAAGACATCTGCAAAGTCCTTTTAGCCATATAAAGTAACATATAAGTTCCAGGGATTATGGCCTGGACATCTTGGGGGTGGGGGTGGGGGTCCTTATTCAACCCATCACACTAATGAATTACATTTTTATGTGACCATAAAACCCTTGACATGTGAGATTTTCATTCAAATAAAAATATAACTTCAGCTTACTAACAGACAAGATTAAGTCTTTTTGGCTCTGTTTTTCACTCTGAGACCTTAGTTATCCTAAATCCCCTTCCTCTATATCAGTGACTCCACCTCTAAAAGCTACATTACTGCATTAGTCTCAGAAATGCAGAGCAGGACCCCTCTCTGATAACACTTTTGAACACTCTATCTAGAGGCATTAATAGCAGTTTCCTGAAGTTACTCAGTAGGCAGCCTCAACTGCAAAGACATCTCTGAGATCCAGCAGGTAAGCAAAATGGCAAAGGCAAGTCATCCCAGATGCCTATTGGCACTGATGCACCTACAAAGCACAGGTCTCAGACCTAAGCTCAATGGAGAATGCATTAGGAAATAACAAGGACTACAGCTAGAATGCCTTCAGTCATAGCACTGTGGTGTCCAGTCCTGTCAGATCTCGGAAGCTAAGCAGGGTCGCGTCTGGTTAGTACTTGGATGGGAGGCTGCCTGGGAACACCAGATACTGTAGGCTCCAGAGAAGAACCCACAACCCACTCCCAAAAATCAATCTGCCATTGAAAACCCTATGAACAGTAGAGAAGCACTGGCGATAGTGTTTCGCCTGTTGTATGTATAGTCACTATGAGTCGGACACCAACGCCAACGGCACCTAACAACAACAACAGCTAGAATAGGAAAGCAGATGAAAACACACAAGAAAACCCAAAAGGTGGCACATGCCACATTGGAAATACAAAAAACACGTTTCAGAGTTAGAGCTGAAGGAGGTAGTCACCAATGGCTACTCAGACAATGACATCACAGCAAAGGTGGCACTTGGGCTTGGTTCAAACATAGGTAGAATTTTGCTAGAGAAACTTTCCAATCAGGAAAAAAAAATGAATCATGGTCCCAGAGCAATAATATATTCCTCACTCAGAATTTTAATCATCACTCATGCACACTGTATTTTCAAATAAAGTATCCTTGCTTCTAATTATAAAAAATATGTAGTCTTTAGGTTTTTTAAATCTAAAATTACAGAAAAACAGCACAACAAAGTAAAAATCTACCCCAGACCTCATCCTTCACAAAAGAATACACGTTCATCCATACATCTCTCTACAAAAACATATAGAAAAATATGCACCTTCCAACATGTTTATGGGCTGGGATTTAGCTCAGTTGGTAGAGCGCTGCTCTGCAGTCTCTGAGGTCCCCAGTTCAATTCCCAGCACCGCAAAATGGGAGAAGGACGTGGCAACCCACTCCCAGGGTAATCCCGAAATAGCCATTGAAAACCCTATGAGGGTTGCTATGAGTCAGACTCCACTCGACGGCACCTAACAACAACAACAACAACAACATGTTCAGGTACATGGTTTCTTGGTTTACCACAAAGTTAAATGAAGCAAAGCAAGATGAGGAAGTGGAGCTGGACTTTCTTAGATTCTGTGTTTATCTATTTGTTGTTGTTAGGTGCTGTGGAGTAGAGTCCAACTCTGTGTGACCCTACATACAACAGACAAAACACTCCCCGACAATGTGCCATGTCAGGCACTATGTCAGTGCTCCTCTGCTATTCATAGGGTTTTCAACAGCCAATTGTTTTGGGAGTGGGCTGCCAAGTCCTTCTCCCTCACATACAGCACTCAGTATTCCCAAGCAGTCTCCCATCCAAGGACTAACCAGGCCTGACCCTGCTTAGCTTCCAAGATCAGATGAAACTGGATGGCAGCGTGGGATGGCTGCAAACTTACCTATTTGGCATCGCATTAATTACAGGGTCAAACAATGTCCAAAGTGGTTTCCATCTATCCTGCAATCCACAGTCTATCTGCTGAGCCACCTCCTTAACTCTCAACATACCTGGCATATTCTCCCTGCCCAAAGTTATGCAAGCCAGGCAGCAGACAACCGGATATCTTCCTGCAGCCTAGAACCTGCTGACATTATGCAAACTACCAGTCCTGCTCTATTTCTTCTGCCCTGCTTGCTCCTCCCACAGAAACCCCAATAAAGGCTCTGGCCTGGGCTTTCCCCCTCACTCCTTCAGCCTCCTGACCAAAACTGGTACTGCCCCATGTGGCAGTGCATGGCATGCACGCCCCCTTCTTTGGGAAATGTAAGTTAAAACAAAACAACAACAAAAACAAAAACAAACAACAACAACAAAAAAAACCTTCATTCAATGGCAATGGCCTCTCTGCAACTTTGCTCAGTCATCTTCATAAATTAAAATCCTGTGAGTACAAATATGGCAGAAGAGAGAAAATACTATTATAAGCATCACCTCTAAAAATAGCAAAAAGTGACAACAGACAATGAGAAAGGACACCAGAAAGTTGTGATATCAATCCACACACTCAGAAGCCTTGTCATGCAGGAGTCTGAGTATAACCAGGGACCAAGAGTTCCAGATGCTCCTAGTAGGAGAGTATATCCAGGAATTAAGCCACAAACAAAACAAAACAAAAGGGAAAAAAAAGAAAGAAAGAAAAAAGAAAACAATGCTCACAAAATAGTGCTGTTATGATAAAACTGAGAAAAAGCTAAACCATGTTCTACATAGTCAAGATTTTAGAAGATTAATGACTTTAGAACAAGTGTCAGTGGCAGGGGATGTAGCTCAGTGGTAGTGTGTGTGAGGCTCTGGATTCAAGCCCCAGAAATACCCACTCCCAAAAACTAACCATGAATTTCCACCAAAATTACAATTAGAGTACTTGTCTGAAAAATTAAATCACAAGGAGCTGTTTGCTCAACAGCAGGGTGGGGGCTGTGGGGAGGACATGACTCTGCCCTAGAAGCAGGCAAAACAGTTCTTCCTTCCAGCTTCACCACTAACCCTGCTGTGTGGCAGAAGAGCCTCCGTTTCCCCTGAGGAAAATAAAGAACCAGACTGTATCTAAGCTTCCTTCCAGCTCTGAAAATTTTCAGCACTGAACCTACAGTATGAATTCGAATCATGCAACCATTATCACAAATTATAGGTTGGTTTATTCCTTATAACCAGAAATAAAACTTTTTAGACAGGAAGGAAAATGAAAGAAAAAAAAGACAACCCAAAGGTCAAAACTATTCAAATCTTCCCTTAAGGAATATGTCTCATGAAGAAATACTCAGCTTTCCCCAACCAGGATGTTTGGAAATCCCAGTCAAGAGTGCTCAACAAAAATATTTACAAGCACATAACCAGAAAACACATGCTTATGATTACTTTAGAAAAGTAAAAGAAAAAGGAGGTGGGGGAACCAGGAGAAGGAGGAGAAATCCCCGTCATGCTCAGCACATGCACAGTGTAGCGTATCTAAACAGAAAATACTTAACCTCTACTCTGGCAGGACACAACTACATTTTCAAAGTGGTTATGAACGGATAAAAAGCACAAGGCTTCTGTAAAATAAATACATAAAGTAGCATGGAAAGAACACATTATTGTTCAAGAGTCAGGAAGCTTTGGAGTCCAGCCCAGGAAAACACTGCAACCTAAGGTGCGCCCTTCCAAGTCTTGGTCTGTTTATAAAGGACTCAGAGATAATTCCAGACATGTGTGACTTCATGTCAGTCCAACTTTCCTCAGAGAAAACATGTCTAAGCTCAGAACAGTTAAGATTTGGAAGGGATTGGGGGAGATTATTTCAACATATTTTTCAGAGCTGCTGTATGCTAAGAAAGCAGATGTTCTAGAATTGCCTCTCCCAACCGGGTCCATTTCTTGAAGAAATAGCACCATGACATAATTGCCTGTCATTTAGCCCAACATTTTTCTCAGCTAAGTTTTTGGGCATTACACCTAAGCTGATATTGAATATGGCTGAGAACATTCTCTGAGGTATCTTTTGCTCTCATCAAGTCACAAAGATTAAATGAGTCTGTGGATAGCTAATTTGATCATGGTCGATAGTTGTCTGGTTCCTTAGAATAAGGTTTGGAAAGTGTGTGGATGTTGTGATGAGGCAAATGGCATAAAATTATTTATGCCCTAAGCTCATCCAGTGGAAAGCACATCACAAATTCCTGTCAAATTTTTCTAATATGTCCTTTCTTTGGATAGTGAAAAAAATAGACGAAAGGGTGTGCCATGGAGGAAGTCAGGGGTCCAGGGCAGAAGACCAAGATGATCTAGGTTCTTCCCCAGCTACGATTTCCCACTTCTTCAGTATCATGGAGGGAAAAGGCAGACAACTGAGCATTAGAACAGCATGATCCATGGGTAAACATTTCCAGAAGGTAGACCCACTGTGTTTCTTTAAAGTGAAGCTCTCCCACTGCCTCAAGCCAGCACTGTCTTCCTATTCTCAGTGACCACAGGGCAGGGAGCAAGGTCACCTGCCACAAGAGCCCACCTGACTCTGAGACCTCTCCTCTAGACACCTGTAGGGGCTGGCCTGCCACATCCACTCCAGGTAGGGTTGCCAGATAAAAGGCAGGCTTCCCAGTTTGACTTGAATTTCAGATAAATAACAAATGCATTCCCTGACAATCTCTGACGTATGATGGTTTAATTTATGATTTTTCCACTTTATAATACTTTATAACCATTTTACTTTTCATTTCCAACACAGTATTTAGTAAATTACATGAAATGTTAAATACTTTATTATAAAATAGGCCTTGTGTTAAATGATTTTGTCCAATATTAAGCTAATGTAAGTGTCAGAAGCACATTTAAGGTAGGTCAGGCTAAGCTTTGTTGTTAGGTAGGTCAAGTTTATCAAATACATTTTAGTCTTACAATATTTTCCCTCCTTTTTTGTATTTTCATCTTATTAGCCATGACATAAAGCATCTTTTAAGCTCAATTACATTATAATTACTACATGATATACAACCACTAAGCCCAATTCAGAAAAGACAAATTTTGTATTTTAATTTATTTAGTAAGAACACATCAAAAATAAATAATGAAGGCCTTTTTCCCTTCTGCTCTATTCCCTTAGCTTATATTTAAACTTGATATATACTTTATAACACTAAATTTTTGGCTTTTTCTGAACTAGTGCTTTTTAAACTAATGATTATGAATATTGCTAATTTGATAGAACAGGAAATGAATATTTCTACCTGCTTATTTTTAGCTCATTATCTCCTTTCTCATTAAGATGATAAGGTTATAGAAATTAATGTCTGGGTATAAATAAAAGATATAATTTAAATATTTTCCATAATCTTGAGAAACTTCAGTATTATATAATTAAAATTTAATTATAAATATACATATCTTATAAAAAAATACATTTGAAAACAAAAATAGGAAAAATACTGGGTCATTATTCCTCTGAATCAGGATATTCTTCCACATCAGAGAACATTAACTCTTTCTAAGATCCATGCCTGCCCAAAAAGACCAAAAAAAGGCCAGGCTAATCCAACCAGAAGGACCACCACCACATTCACCACAATTCACAGCTGGAGAATCTGTTCCTCAATTCCTGCTGCCCAGAGGGTCCCATTAACAGAAGAAGGTATGTAAAGGTGGATTCTGTCACTTGTCATTTGATCAGTCAGGGATAGTATAAGAGCAATAAAGGAGAAGAAACTAAAGCTGTAGGATCCAGGGGGGAAAAAATCTCAGATTGCTACCAATGTTTTAGCAAAGTCAATCCTTTCAAAAGGTGAAATTGTACGTAGGGCCAAAAGCAAGTACCAAAGACTTTACAACGGATATGCTAGAGTCTGTGTTGCTGCAGACAGGTGGAGAGGTTAGACAGCTGAACTCCTCCTAGAACACATATCACAGCAATATTCCATACGGCACAGTCAGCCAAGAATCCACAAGAAAAGAAACCAATCATCCTGATAACTTGGTACAGGAAACGTGCCACATCTCTGGTGATTCAAGAAAGCTTCACATCCATTGGCACATCTATGTTCTCTGTGGTCTTTAGCAACTCTACACAATCAGTACCCTGGAATCACCAACTTTTTCCCATAAATGCTTTGCTACAGGCTGGCTAATTCCAGCGGGTGCAGTGAATCTAGACTGTTGTTCCAGAGTACTTTTCTTATCAGTAATTATGTCTTCATCTTCTACTCTCAGCTCATAGGCATACTGTAACTTTACTGGGTGAGTTTTCTTGGCCTTCCCTCAGCTGCCTCCACATCAATACCATTTTCATTTTGTAATAAATATGGACTAGGTGTCTTCTTTGGTGTGAAGAAAGTCTCCAACTCGGGATGTAGCCTCTTCTTTCCTGTCTCCTTTGAACAGGAGCCTCTAGAGGTTCTCTGAGTCTTATTTAGTTGGTGGCACACTGTCCTCAGAGCCTTAGAGCCTTAAGAACAGGCTCAGCAAGGCCTTCAAAAGAAGCACTAGCTAGAGTTTTTTTGTTCTAGACTTCTTTTTCTTAGGACTGCTAAGTAGAATATCATCTTGAATAGCAACTTGGCACAAGTGGAAAGGCTTATGGAGGAGCACCTGCTTCTTTCCCATCCCTCCAGGTGCAGGGTGCTGTACCCTGCCCCAACTTACAATATTTTCAACTTACAATGGGTTTATCTGAACATAGCCCCATTATAAATCAGGTAAATCAAGTAACACCTATAATTTCTCTCTCTTGTTTTAGCACACATATATCCCAAATAATTCATGGATCATTTTTATAGTAAAAATAATTCAGTTTACAAAAAATTCAAATTTAACTAGATACCCTGTATTTTTTTATTTGCTTACCCTGGCAGCACTACTCCCCTAATCTTTCAGTATTCTTGCGAAGGATTCTGCAGTACAAAGAGAAAAATAAACTAAACTCTAGTCAAAGAAAATAACTGGGAGATAGGGTGGAATCAACAAAGTGATTGTTTTTTCAGGTTCAACAACAGCAAAATAACAACAAAAAATTGTATGTCACTGAGTTAAATGGTTTACCATCATTATTTGAAATATACTTCAAAAAAGCACTGGGAGTCTGCATGATTCCTCCTAGCACTCTCAATATTAAAGTATCCAACTAGAAAGGTGAAGGAAGATTAAAAATGTTTTAAAATAGGATGTTTCAAACTTATCAGTGCTTTCAAAGTTTTCTAATACAATCAACTCAGATGTCTACGGTAGATGTCATTTTTAAATTTGTTGATGGCATTCAGTGTTATCGCCACCATTTTCCACTTAATTACTTACGTTAGTGATGCAAATGGATCCTCCCTAAATTCTTTTCTGTTATACACAGATCACATTTGAGACATCAGCTTTGGAAACATAAACTTTGGGATCCTGGTTGGGTTATGTAAGGAGGGTGGCTGTTAGAAAGGGAACGTGGGGCTGAGAGATTTCAGGGAAGACTTGAGTCAAGGTCAGGACGAAGAAACTGGACAGGTTTCCAGGACCTCAGATCTGCAGGGTGGCTTTGTTATTCCCAGTGATTGGACACACCCAAGCTCCAAACACAGGGCCACACCAAAAAGAGTATCTGGAGACCATCCATATCTCTGTTCTATGCCTACAATGAAGAAGAAAAAGCTTTCTCCTTCCCACATCACAGAAACTGCAAGAGGTAATATGTATGTATGTATGTATGTATGTATGTATGTATGTATGTATATATATAATTTATATATACACACATATACATATATGTATGTATACAACATGTAGCCACAGCTTGTAGACATTTTATTATAAAAACACAGCCATTTATAATCAAGAAATGAGCTTAAATTGTCTGAACGGTTGATTAACTGAAAAGGTGCTTCTTGTTGTTGTTGTTGTTGTTGTTAGGTACCATCCAGTGGGTATCCGACTCATAGAGACCCTCTGTACAAGGGAAACACTATTGTCAGTGCTTCTCTGCTGTGCATAGGGTTTTCAATGGCAGATTGATTTTTGGGAGGGGGTTGCCAGGTCCTTCTCCCAAGCCTACAGCTTCTAGTGTTCCCAGGCGGTCTCCCATCCAGGTACTAACCAGGCCCGACCCTGCTTAGCTTCCGAGATCTGCCAGGATCGGATCCCACAGGGCTACATCTGCAGGCGAAAAGGTGCTAAGCAACAGCTATTACTAAATAACTCTGATTGTGAACAATTTCAGCCAGGCATTTGGATGAGACATCTCTAGTAGAAAGAAAAAAAGATATATCCTACATCCACCTTTCCACTTTACTTTAAAAGCATCAATACTGTTTGACTGAGAAATAACAATAGTGCTGAACTTTTTCTAGGTACTAGCAGTTGTGCTGAGAGCTTTATGTAACTTTACCATCTCATCCAATGCCCACCAAACCCTTATAAGCTTTTAAAAAAAAAAAATCCTTATTTCTAATTAATTCCATGAGAAGACTAAGTCTGCAAGAAGTTAAGAAGCTTACCTAAGGCTACAGACAACCTGTGAGGGAGTAGTTCAGATTCATTGCAGACTAATCCAAACACTAGGTTCTTCACTATGAGTGTTTACCTGTCTCAGATTAAACAGCATGTGTTCCGGGTGGTAATCATGGCACATTAAACAGATGCATGAACGATTTGACCTACACTGTCTCCAAAGGCCTTCCCCATGTCCAAAAATCCAACTTCTATTCAATTTTGAACCTGTTTCAATTGCTCAGGGTCAGATACACAGAGTTCCCTTTAGTCTTCCTAACACCTCAGAGACTTAAAGGAGTTAAGTGGCTTATTCAGATTCTGATCTTTTGAGTCCACATCCAGGGAGTCACCATTAAACTGAAGCAGGAACCATGATCTCTGACTACAGGACAATGTGGAAAGACTGGAGATCCAGTTCACACAACAACTACAATGCACCAACTATTAATTGCTAGGTTTGTCACAGAGGCTCTTGCCCATCAACAAAAAAGAAAATAAACCCACATGCAGTGGCTCACACCTGTAATCCCAGCGACTCGGGAGGTGGATGCAGGAGGCTAGCAGGCTCAAGGCCAGAGGCAGAACTTGTCTCAAGATAAAAAATAAAAAATGGGCTAGAGGTGCACTCCAGTGGTAGAGCACTTGCAAAGTATATGGGAAGCCATGGGTTCAACCCCCAAGTACCGCAAAAAATAAAATAAAATAAAATAATTTTTAAAAACCCGGAAAATAGCTGAAAACGCACATTCAGTAGTTGGATATTGACCACCAGTTAGGCAGCAGTGTTGGTGAGACAAGCCTAGATTATGGCCCTAATATCCCAGGCTCTGGTGACCACAGGGCGGTGTGCCACATTCCGCCCACCCCAAAAAGCAACTAGGTCCTATGAACAAAGTTCTATGATACCAGTGCTTATTGTTTATTAAAAATGCATGATGAAAGCCAGGAACAGTGGTGCATGCTGGTAATCCCAGCAACTTGGGAGGTGGAGGCAGGAGGATTGTGAGTTTGAGGCCAGAGGCAACCTACATAACATGGTGAGAACCTATCTCAAAATGAAAGTAAAAAAATGAGCGAGGGTATAGTCCAGTAATGGAGCATTTGCAAAGTAAGTGTGAGGCCCAGAGATCGACCCCCAAGTAAAAAAAAAAAAAAAAAAAAAATGATGAAATAATTTTTGGCTCATGACCAGAATTTCATGTAAATTAAATAGAAACATGCTGGGATTTAGCTCAGTTGGTAGAGCACTGCACTGCAGTCTCTGAGGTCCCGAGTCCAATTCCCAGCACCGCAAAAATGGGAGAAGGACCTGCCAATCCGCTCCCAAGGCAATCCCGAAACAGTCTGCCATTGAAAACCCTATGAGGGTCGCTATGAGTTGGATACTGACTCGAGGGCATCTAATAACAACAACAACAACAAATAGAAACACATATCCTTAGCAATAACTGTACATATTTGCAACTTGCAATAATTTGTGTGTGTGTATGCGCACGCGTGCGCGTGCGTGTATGTGTGTAAGACCAGTCAGTATATAAAATGTATTTCTTACTAGGGGCAATGATTGATGTAGAAAGTCTGGAAAATACTGTCTGAGGCTCAGTAATAAACTCAATCTTAGATAAGCGCAATAAGGACCACGACCCATGGAAAGGCAAACAACAGTTAATAAAAATACTTCCTTGGAAGAACTGACCATATGGTTCACAATCTTGACCCCAACTCTTTGTTTTTCTCAGTTTGAGTTAATCCAACTATCTCAAAAAACTACTGGAAAACACCTGAAAGGTCTCAAGTGCAGATGTCTGAAAGTCCCATACCTAAATAAAGAAGTAACAACCAGTTTAGAGAGACAGGATGCCACATTCCCAAGTTATAAAGGCATTCTTAGAATAAGAATATATTACTGTGTTAAAAAGCCTAAGGAGTAGACAATGCACACGGTAAGCACGAGGACGGCCTCTGGAAAACCACAGAGAAAAATATGTCACATAGTACTGCCACATAGTACTGTGGGAAAACAGAATAGTATTAATTTTTTAAACAACTAATACATTTGCCAAAATTATCTTCTTAATCTATTAGACATTTACCTGTGGATATGTAAACTGAATATTTTTGTTCTGAAGTGGCTAAAGAGATAAAGAAGAATAGCACTAATACAGTCACCTTATATCCTTTCCAATTCCATTATATATATCTCCATAACAACATTAACCATCTGCATAGTCATTAACTCACTCATTTAAAGAAAATTAAATGAGTGACCGCTAGGCCACCCTATGTGCAACAGAATGAAACCCTCCCCAACACTGTGACCTGCCTGGCACTATGTCAGTGCTTCTTCGCTATTCATAGGGTTTTTAGTGGCTGATTGTTTCAGGAGTGGGCTGCCAGGTCCTTCTCCCATTTCCACAGTGCTAGGGATGGAACCCAGGACAGAGCAGTACTCTACCAACCAAGCTGAACCCCACCACAAGGGACTATACACATAGAATATAAAATATTCCTAAAGTAAAACTATTATGGAGGGTCAAAATTTTTTGTCAGGACATTGTAACAGTTCTTTAATAATGTTATTTAGCTAAGAATATCCCACAACTATTTAAAAAACCAAAATGACAGAAAATAAGTGTTATTAGCAAGGACATGGAGGAACAGGACCCCTTTTGCACTGTTGGTAGGATTATAAAATTGTGCAGCTGGTGTGCAGAACAGTATGGCAGTTCCTCAAAACATTAAAAATGTAATTACCATATGATCTGGCAATGCCACGTCTGGATATATGTAAAAAAAAGGGATTGAAAGTAAGATTTCAAAGAGATACCTGCAAACCTGTGTTCATAGCAGTATTATTCACAATAGCCAGAGTGGAAGCAGTCCAAGAGTCCATCAACAGAAGAATGAATAAACAAAATGTGGCACAGACATAAAAGGGGATATTATTTAGCCTTAAATAGGAAGGAAATTCTGACCCATGCTACAACATGGCCGGGTCTTGAAGACATTATGCTAAATTAAATAAGCCAGCCGCATAAGACAAATACTATAAATGTCCACTTTTATGATATACCTACAGCAGTCAAATTCATTGCAACAGAAAGTAGAATTACGTTCTGTAATTCACAGCCATAGAAAGCAGTTGCAAGGACTGGGCTAGGGAAAATATAGAGAGTTATCGTTAATGTGTACAGAGTTTCAGTTTTGCAAGATGAAAAGCATCTGGACAGTGGTTGCACAACAATGTGAATATACCTAACACTAGGGAACCACACACTTCAAAATGGTTAAGTGGGTAAACTTTATGTGTACTCTACCACAACTAAAAATGTGTATAAGATATATATACTATATATCATATATATATATACTATATGTAAAATATATACATAAAGTATATATATATATACACACACACCAGGGTTTAACTCTTAAGTTTTACGCACTTCATAAATCATAGAAGCAGAAAACAACTTTCCAAGGGCTCTATGGAAACTGAACCCAGGCCCGGCATTGGCCTCATTTCCCTCACAGAAAGCCCATCCCGGAAGTTCTGTCTCCTTAACTCATTGTCTGACTAAATGGCCTTGAAAAACCATTTCCTCAAAACACAGAACAGGGCTGTTTTATTTATGTCATTTTTTTTCCCCAAGTGGTGAAATTACAAAAGAAAAAGACAAGGAAAATAGAAAGGTAGACAACTTTTTACTTTGATTTTTTTTTTAATTAGATACCTTTTTTAAAATTTCATCCTAAAATTGGGGGTTTTTTTTTTCCTCTTGAACCTGTAGAATATCATTCATTCAAATGCAAAAGATTCTACAATCTGCAACCATCTTCTTACCCCAGACAGGCAGGTTCCTGTATTGCCTATTTTTATACTGACTGTGCACTGAGCAGGGCACCCAGGCTGCAGGACAGCCAGAGGAAATTGACTGAGGGCTGCTCAAAAGGGTCATTTTTGCTTATAAAGAAGTAGCGGAACTTCTAGCAGGAAGAATACATTACATACTCATTTAGTTTAAAAATACCTCAGAAACTGTGTACTTAAGCTCTATTGCCATCTTATTAAACTAATAGTTCTGGAACAATATACCAACATACATCCATATTTGCAGTGATATACCTATTATAATATGGCTTCAAGAACCTTTGCGATCTGACTGTGCTTGCAAATTTTGGAGGAACTGGGTAAAATGGAAAGGGAGATGTTTCTACATACAGAGAGCCTCACTATTTGTGGCAGCAGTTCCATAAAGTGGCCTTGACAAGTACCAAACCTTTGCTCCTAGGGGACATTCGGTGTTAGGTTCCTAGGAGAGCCTAGTCACAACATGTTCGTCAACATATAACTTTTTTTTATGGGTGTTTCTGTCTTAAGAATACCTTTTTTGATATCTTGTTGGTTTACTAGTGTTGGACTCAAAGCCAACAGCAGTGTCTCTCATGCATTAAGAAAGCTTCCTATCACACACATTTTTCTCCAATAGGCACATCACAACCTTCTCACACTTAAAAACATCAGCCCTATCCTTGGGAGCCATTTTAAACACTGAAATTACCAATGAAAAGCACAAAAATGCAAAAAGATATGGAATGAAATAGACTGCAACAAGGATATTAATTCAAAGAAGAGAAATAAAGCAGAGCATTGCCTAGTTCAGCCTTAGGTGGCTTCATGCAATGTGAACTACTAACTTGTTATCTCTCCGTACATGTCCATCAACCACCAGTGATCACAAATGCACTTCAAATATTGATTTGGGGGATACAAATAAATTTTAACAAGAGGCAAATTCACAAATACAGAAAATCCCCAAATAACAAGGATCAACTGTATTAAGGGACTTGGAACTTTCCTAGGCCCAAAAGTACAGTAATGAATATGATGTTCAAACCTGTCATCCCCAACTCTTTGAAGTGGTCATCTGACAGTTCAGGTTTTCTGAGTGGCACACACAGACCGTGCACGCGTCTGCCAGCTGGGCCTGGTGACAATGCTCCCCTTACTCCTCCCAAATTCAACAGGTGAAGTACTAAGCAAATGGTCAAGTGCTGTGGTCTTCGCAGTGCTGATGACCTGCATTTAGGGCCACACAACCTGCGTGACTGAGCCAATGGCAGGCTGCTCTTTTACCCACAACAGGCCTTCCCACAGCCTCCAGAAACACTTCCTCAAAACCATCCCCTTTGTTTATTCATGCTGTCAGCCGCTTGTCTGAATGCATCTTCCAGTGAGAATTCACTGACATTCTTTCATACGCTAACAAAGGCACCTCTGTTCCAAGTTCTCCATTTCAGTTCCATACATAAGCTTAATAATGCTTTTAAAAATGCCCAGTTTTTTCCAACTTGCTACTCATGGCAACACTGGTGCCTTACATCATCAAAATTGAAACAGATGGTAAACATACTGCAACAAACCCAGCATCCTTGCAAAATAACCAATGAGTTCTCACCTCCCCGGAGAAGTGAAGACACTTGGGTTTATAGTCACCACAAGAATGTACCAAATTGTGCTGCCTCCTTGAGGTTCACAAAATGTCCAGCCATAGGTAGGACGGGGGCTCTGGAAGTTCATTAGAGTCACTGTATTTCCTCAGAGATGCAAAGCTCAAACTTCATCAGCTCAACGCTCTTTTGTGCTCTTTTGTAAAGGAGGAAGCACTCAAGATGTGCTCCCAGGGACGGAATATTTTAATTTTTTATTAGTTTATTTATTTCATTATTTTGGTGGTGCTGGAAATTGAACTCAGAACCTCCTGCACACTAGATAAGCACTCTACCACTGAACCACTTCCCTAGCTTCAAGGAACCAATTTTGAGCATGTCACCTCCTCCCCCACCATGACCAGCTCCTTCTCTTTTCTGTGAAACTAAAATAGGAGGCATTGCTGTTGCAAACTTCTGCTTTTTTGAAGTCTCAAAACTGGTAGTCAGCCACCATGGCGCACGCTGTAATTCCAGTATTTCAGGAGGCTGAGCCAAGAGGATCGAAAGTTCGAGGCCAAAGACAGCCAGTGAATCATATTGAGACCCAATCTCAAATTAAAAAGTCAAAAAGGGGCTGGACATGCAGCTCAGTGGTAGAACACATGCCTGGCATGTGTTAAACCCTGAGTTCAGCCCCTCAGTACTGTAAAAAAAAAAAAAAAATACAAGTGATTACTTTCTTTAAAAAGCCTTTTTGATATTACAACTAAAACAGCTTTCGTTAAAGTTATGATGGATATGTTTAATCTTAAAATCCACTTGCCATTCTTAATTACTTTCCCAACTTCAACATCCCTTTTCTAAACAGACTATTCAAATTAAAAAATGTGAGGCTGTGTTTTGGATTGCATGTGGCTGATTTCACCCTGTGCTAGTGGCCAGCAAAATTCTTTGTCTGAGCCAACTGGTTTGTGCCTAGGGCCTTTCCTGTTCTTTCTGTTTCCTTGAGTCTATTCCTGTCAGGTGCGAAAGCTACAAAAATGTGGAATTATGACATGGGAACTCACACTGAGTCATAGCTGGAACACATCTTCTCTTCTGAGTCCACCATTTAAAACAAACGAAGTCTAAAATTACACTTGAAACAAAAAGGTAGGTGGAAGTTGAAAGTACAGATGCGGCTTGGGTCCCATCTGGACACACTCAGGGGAGCAGATGTCAGTAATAAAGCTGGGTGAGCTACAAAGGTTAGTTTATATCCATCTTGAGCCCTACGTGAAAACACTGACACGAATATAAAACGGTACTGTGGTTGCTTTCCTAACCCATCTGAGTGTGCAGTATAGGAGGAGAATCCAAAATCGGCACAGAGTGGCAAAGCAGGGATGCCACATGAGAAGTGAGGAAGTCTGCGCAGTACAGGTTTGGGGGCCGGAACACACATGTTCTCACATGCAGCACCAAGCAGGGAAGCTACCATCTCTCCTAACGGCTGGCCTCAAGCCTATGTGTCTTCTTTGTTCCCTAGACAGAGAAAATGCAGACAGACTGCTCTGTTCATTTGCGTCTGCCACTGGGGAGGCTGAAGTCCTGGATGGTGTCTGTTAAGTGCCATCCAGTCAGTGTGTAACTCATAGCTCCCCTATCTACAACAGTTGAAACACTATTGTCAGTGCTTCTCTGCTATTCATAAGGTTTTCAATGGCAGATTTTTTTTTTTTTCTGGAGTGGGCTGCCAGGTCCTTCTCCCAAGCTTACAGCACCTGGTGTTCCCAGGCGGTCTCGCATCCAAGTACTAACCAGGCCAGACCCTGCATTGCTTCTGAGATCTGATGGGATCAGATGCCTCAGTGGTATGGCTGCAGGCTGGATGGTGTCTGGAAGATGGAAAAACAAAAACAACACATGACCGGGAAGGGCAGAAAATGAAACCTGGAGTGACCAAGGCAGAAAGCAAACCTAGGAAGGATCATCATGAAGATGGCCATTAAATAAAGACTGATAACCTAACAAAGTAAGGTAGGAGAAAATGCAGAGACTGTGAAAGTGGAGGGAGTTAGGGCAGCAATACTGAAAACAAGGTGAATAGAGCTTGGGTGAAATCTATTTCAGAGACTTTCTTTATAGATACAGATGACAGTCACATAAACTAGAGTCAGACAGAGGTTCCTAAGTGACCCCACTGTTATTGAATCCTATTTGGGCCCTCACACTCCAAAGCGACATATTTTTTTTTTCTCTTCCGAAAGCACTAAGGGCATATTTGAAAGCAGGGGTGATTTTCTTTTCCATATTTCACCACTAGGTAATTTCATTCACAAGAGCTAAATGAAGCAGTCACTTACAAAGTCATATGGGACCAATTTAACCCAGCCTACTTGAGGAACTTTAATATGAAATTCTGCAAAAGCTGTAAGTCACCTCTCCTTCACAGGACCCAACATTGGTACCTAGCAGGTGGTCACAAGCATTCTCTCTGCCCAGGAGGCAGGCCTAAGGCGGTCAGTAGAGACTAGAGGGCAAGGTTTTTGGTCCTCTAGGGGGATTAAGAAATCAATTACTCTGCAAGAATCCTTCCATCGAATTTTTCTTTAGGTTTGTAGCACTCATATGAAAACAAGGATCCCACACTTGTCCTATGGTGACTTTCTTAAAATTGTCATCAATAAATAAATATATTTTTTGAATGATGTGCCATTAACTTGAAAATTTACGGAAGTCTGTTTATTTTGCTCAGGTGTTAAATATGCAGTTTCTTTTCTGGAATTAAGGAGGGAGTTAAGTACCTTAATTAAGGAATTAAGTACCAAACAGAATATAGGAAAAAAATGAACAGATAATGAATATCCTGTTTTCTCGAGTCAGACTGTCTAAGCTTAAATCCCACCTCTAACACTTACTATGTGATCTTCACCAAGGTTTAACCTCTCTGTGCTTCAGTGAGGATAACAGTTATTACCTCATGAAGTGGATGTGAGAATTAAATGAGCCAACCAAATATGTAGAGCACTTAAAATTGTGCCTGTCACATGCCAAATGCTATAATGAAGGCAAGCTATTGCCTTTTATTACTATTATTATTTACATGACCAAATCATCATAAATTCTGTTATTTAAAGTTATAATAATACTCAATTCATAATGATACTTTTATATTATATCATATCAAATTAAAATTAGCTTTATAAAGGAAATAATACATGATAAAAACTCATAGCAGAAAAAATCCAATGTTCTTTCTTCATCATTATTTGGGAACTAACTTAACCAAAGCTGTCACAAGAAACAAATATGAAATCAGATCAGAGAGAGCTTAAAATTTTGAAGGGCAGGAAGTTGACAGAGATTGGGAGTCCCCCTAGAACTGATACAGAGGTAGCATGTCCCTCCTCAGAGCTGGTCATCAGAAGGATGGACCCTGTCCAGGGCCTGCCACAGGCAAGCAGCGAGACCAAAGCACTGCAAATGCACTGTGGCCACTGACCCTGCTATGCTCGGCAGCCACCCTAACCAACAACCCACAGAACAAATTTACTCAGAACATTGCCTCCCTTGTCTGAGATTGTGGTTTGCACAGATCACAATGATAGGTCACCAAAGTCACTTTGGTTCTCCTGTGACTAGGGCTGGGGTGTAGCTCAGTGGTAAAGTGCTTATCTAGCATGTTCAAGGGCCTGGGCTCCATCTCTAGCCCTGCAAAAGCCTATAATATAATATAAAATAATATAATATAATAATAAACCCAGTGACTGACTCTCTGTGAAGGTGTTTTGATTTCTAACTTTTGATTCTCCAGCATGACCAAGCACTGGGATTCCCAGGAATGTCTGAATAACAAAGCTTTCCAGTTAACTAAACTTGTCGAGTCCACTCAGGTCTTAGGAAGATACCCATACACACAAACCTTAAGGAAAAACAAACATTTTTATCTTAAGCCTTGCTGAAAATGTTTGATAAGGCACTGATGCTGGCAGCCGTAGCACTGTGGCATCTGATCCCATCAGATTTTGGAAACTAAGCAGGGTTGGGCCTGGTTAGTACTTGGATAGGAGACCACCCGGAAACACCAGATGCTGTAGGCTTGGGAGACAGACCTGGCAACCCACTCCCAAAAATCAATCAGCCAATGAAAACCCTATGAACAGCAGAAAAGCACTGACAATACTGTTTCGCCCATTGTAGGTAGAGTCACTTGGAGTCGGATACCGACTCCACAGCACCTAACAACAAACAACACAAGGCACTGATAAACCTTTGTGTTAAATAAGTAGAAGTACTTAACGTTGCTCAGTATTTTTGGATGACCTGAAGGATGAACTTCCTTCGGGTTTTAAGAGAGCTAGACACACACTGTTAGCAATCCAAAGGGGGATATTCTTCTAGTTGGGAGAGAAATAGGGAAGGCTGCATTGAGGCCCAAGAGGGGACCCCCTCCCCCATGTCCCAAAGGGACAAGGGGATTTAAACAGGTAAAGACTGGAGTAGGGAGGGACACAGAGGGCAGGTGGCAAAGGAGTTTTAGGGGGAGAAAACCCACACACTTACAGAAACTGTAAACCCAAAAGCATGGTCCACGTTTCCTCTATTTTCACAAGCACAGAGGGAAGTGTTAGTCCGGAAAAGTAGGATGGGGCCAGATCACAGAAGGCTGGATTGCAGGACTGACCAGAGTTTGGATTTTAGCCCCTATGTAGTATGGAGTCATCAAAGGCTCTTTGGTCCAAGAACAGAATTTCGGAAGAAGATGACACGATCCAATGAGTGGCTTTGGATGATAAAATGGTCCAGAATGGAAGGGGTACTGCTACTTTAAGTATCCTTTGTAGCATACTTGCCAAGGGCTTAACACACTTTACCAATGTCATCTCCTTTCACAGATGAGACACAGAGGAATGAGAAAGGTTATCCAGATCAGTATGACTCCAACACCCTCTAACTCCTGCCCCGGAGAGCCAGGGGTGAAAACCCAGCACCCATGCAAAAACTCAGTGCCATGCATAGTACAGGTGAGTGCTCAATCGATGTTAGTGTGTTCCTCCTCCGCTCCGACATTGGTACCTAGCCGGGGATCCTACGTATTATGGCTGAAGAGGGGAAATCCAGAAGCTAAAAGGCTAGAATGATCCAGTAGCATATCTCACTCAGACTGTCACAGGCATTAACATTTTTGGAATGTAGTCTCCTAAAAATTGCTGCCTATAAATTATGGCTCGCTCTGACTCAGAAACACTCCTCTTTTTAACAAAAATTAGCAATCCAAAGTCAGGAAGACCATCATTCTCTATGCATGGAGGCTTGAACGTGGAGATGTGCTTTAAAAGTCTACCCAACTGTACAGTCCAGGGCAGAGAGTTGCAGGTCCTCAGCATTCCATTGCTACATTCAAAATAAGGGCTTGAGCTGCAGACTGTACCACTGGGTGGGACGTCTGCCTCTTCTCATGGTTTGAAAACAGGATTCTATTTTTGACTCCAAGACCACATGATGCTAGGGAAGCCTTGCAAACCAGGGACATTTTTTATCCAGTTCCATGACAAAGTTCAAGGATTCTATGAAAATACTCAGCAAAAAGATGATTGAGCTGCTCTCGTTTCCCAAACTGTGAATAATATTTTCCTTGTTAATGAGTTACACTGGAAAATAAAGCTATTTTTATAGTGAGAAGAGAGCAACAAAAGATCATAACCCAGGCTCCTGTCTCATAGCCTGTTTCATCTATTCCAAACACCATTATTGGTTTCAAATATTCTTGCCTGTCCACAGGGTTTGATATCTTACTTGCCTAAAGGATAGGCACTTGATCTGATGGCTTTCTGAGGTCCCTTCCAGAACTCTAAGTAGATTTGCCAGACTGAGAGCTTCCCAAAATCATGACTCTCATCTTAATTGCCTACAGGAACCGGGAGGGTAGCCTAGAGCTCTAACTGAATAAATGGTCCTTGGAAGTAAATGATGAAAAGTTGCCTTTCCTGTACATCAAGTGTACATTCAGAACAATATTTTTTCTTCAAATCTGATTCAAAGGACCCATTCCACTTTGCCTTTCTATAAGGCAGTCATGATGAAGTCCAACCAGAATCATTTTCATTGCAACAAATCAGACATTAATGAAGGTTTATCCTCACAATTGAAGAAAGGACCTAATTCGTTATGAAAATGACTAACGTACATACATGCCTACCAAGGGCTCCTAAAATAAATATTTTTGTATGAAAGCTGTGTTTTGATACTCTAATATTATTTCCAGCATTTGGCATGGAGCCAAGGCAATTCAGTAACTTTGCCATTTATAGCAAAGGTTAGGCTCCGTTAGTTGTAGGGCAAACAGAAAAATATACTTGCTAAACATTTCAAGGCCATAGAGCAAATCAGAATGTCCATGCAAGAAATGACTTTGTCTAACTCAATAAAGAGCTCTGTAAAAGTGAAACAGAGCCCACATGTTGGCATGGGTATTTGGCACACCAGAATAAAAAAATGTCACAGGCAACGAGAAACTAAGTTCAGAGAAGACATAACTCAAGTCCTAAAAGTCTAACCCAAAAGTTAAAAGAACATTCACTGATATATAGACCTATCTTCTCCCTTCACTTGGGAGGATATGAAGCCTAGGAGAGAGAGAACTTAGTTAAACTAGGGACAAGACCGAAGGTGAGTCTAGCATTTGAGAAGACATCTACCTATCAAAGAAAGGCAATTCAGGTGTAAGTCCAGAAAATTCCTTTCCTCATCCAATTTAAGAAGAAAGTCCTAAATGGAAATAAAGTAGCCTGTGATAACAGTGAATTGTATAGGGCTTTAAGGAATTATGGAAACAACAATACCTTTGCTGTCAGCAATTCATAGGCTGATGGACAAGACAGAAAAGGACATTAGACAGCTGCCACACTGTGTGAAAATGCCTGATTAGAGCCACACTCATGGTCATGGAAGGCCAAACAAGAGACAGGAAGGGATGGGGGCAGATAACGGGACCAGGTCAGTATTTAGTTCAGGTCTTTTTTTCTGGTTTGGTAGTACTGGGGTGTTGGACCCAAGGGCCTTGCACATCCTAGGCAAGTGTTCTACTACTGAGACGTACCCCAAATCTTTTTTTTTTTTTCATTTTGAGTCAGAGTCTCACTAAGTTGTGCAGGCTGCATCAAGCCTTCTGCCTCAGCCTCCCAAGTTGCTGGGATTACACATATACAGCGTAGTGCCAATCAATCCATTGAAAACCCTATGAACAGCAGAGAAGCACTGACAATAGTGTCTCATCTGTTGTATCCAGGGTCGCTATAGTCGGATACCGACTCAACGGCACCTAACAACAACAAAATAAGGAAGACGTACTAGCATTATCTTCCCATAAACTCACTATTCTTCTCCACTTTTTTTGACATTACAGAGGCATGAATTTCAACACAAATCACTCTGCAAAGCCAACACTGACTGCTTCTTAATCTCCTCTACCTCACATACCCGAAAAGTGTGAAAGAAAGAATAACCCCCAAACTTGTGCCCTAATTTCCAGTTACAAGAGAAAACTGTAAAGGAAAAACTCAATCAGAAATATCCTCCAAGTGGGCCTTTGTCTAAGTTAAGTCATCTATCTCTTTAAAAAGTCAGTGTCATACAAGAAATGTGAGAGAATTGCTTCAGACCCTAGAATAAACATGAAAGAGATTTCAAGGCCATCAAATGGACTGCAATCATGAACACTGACTGGATCTTTGTTCATGGGAAAAATAAACAGCCACTAAGGACATTTTGGAGACAGCTGGGGAAATGTGAATATGGACTGGATATTAGCTGCTGTGAGGAAATTATTGTCAGTTTTTACCTTTTGAAATGTTATTGTGGTTATATAGGAGAATGGCCTTATCTTTAGGAAAGAAATGTTCAAGAATTGAGAGAGTAAGCATCATAATGTCTACTAACCCTAATTTAACTCAGATTGTTCTGCAATAAAAAAAGAAAAAATATATATGTATGTATGTATACACCCACACCCACAAATAGAGCCAGCAAATGCAGCACAATATTAACAGTGAATCTATGCAGATGATTTATGGATGTGCAATTATACTATTCTTTCAATTTCTCTATGTTTTAATTTTTTTACAATAAAAATCTGGGGGAGAGGAAAATGCTGCTAATCTTAAACATGTCAAAAGAAAGTACAGCCATAAGGAAAAAAATGAACAAGGAAAGTCATGTATTATTTATCATGTAACTGGTGAAGACATTTAATCAGACTAATAGGTTACTTATTTATCTCTGAAAATTGGTGCCACTTTCAGTATCTCAGATCGGTCAGAGTTTTCTACTATAATCTATCCCAGATTTACTATGTAAATAAAAAATATGTTATGACTTTAGATGGTAGAGAAACTGTACAGGTCTGGTTTTCACACTTTAGTACCCAGCATGTTGTAAATATGAATGACTCCAAGATAAGTTCAGTCAAACAACTCAACATTGACAATTCTATCAGATATACATGACTGGATTTGCCCACTAGGGAGAAATATAGCCTACAGTTTACACATTTCTCTGACTGTCTCATATTAAATTATCCGTAAATATCCCCACAACAGTCATAGCCTCACCATCCCTTCAATAATCTGGTACCAAAATGCAATGGAAACCCTAAGGATATCTTTAGCAATAGGAAGGAGGAAGCAGAGGCATTAGTAATCTTACATAATGTGTATAATAATGTAAGTGATATATGTATTTTCAGGTTCTCATAGCTCTTCCAACCCATACTAAGATTCTAATTTCAAGCCTATATCATTCTCAGTGTTAACAATAAGGTAGGTTTCAACTTTTCACCAACAAAACAAATGGCATTTACTGAAGTCCATCTCCAAAAGTTTACTATAAAACAACAAGAAATAAGCTATTCTGCAATTTGTCTCTAATTCCTAACAAATCATAACTGTCAAAGCACTTACTAAGAAAGTCATTCATCAATTCAGGACAATTAATTTGTCTGGAGTCAAATATTCCCTCTCAGACACACACCATATGTTCCAACACATGTACTAATTTTCTTCTGATACTTCTAAAATATTTTTTCACATACAACAACGCTATCAGAAGTGTCCTGAAATGCTGTCTAATACGCCTCACTTCAGCAGTGCAAAAAATCAATTCTTGAGCTTCAACATTTTCTCACTTTATCAGTATTAATGTTATGTACTCTATTTGTGGGCTGGGTTTAGCTCAGTTGGTAGAGCGCTGTGCTGCAGTCTCTGAGGTCCGGAGTTCAATACCCAGCACTGCAAAAATGGGAGAAGGACCTGGCAATCCACTCCCAAGGCAATCCCGAAAAACAGTCTGCCATTGAAAACCCTATGAGGGTCGCTATGAGTCAGATACCGACTCAACGGCACCTAACAACAACAATTCTATTTGTAGTACAACCTGTCAGGCCCTTATGGAAGATATATGATAAATTAAAGGACAGTGTTTCCTTTCAAGAAATTTGTCTTTGCACTGATTGAAGAAAGTGTGCCACACATGCAGTGTCAAGAATGAAGATGGAGCTGAACGTCACTCCTCTACTGTCCTCTAGAATCAGGGTCACAGAGATGAAAGACTTCATCTTGAGCAAGCAGAGTCCTTAGAGTGCAGTCATTATAACTCAAGCCACTTGGAATGGTAAAGAAAGGCCTAGACTTATTTACTCTCTTCTAATATCTGTCATGAGCTGTTTGATCCTTAGCAAACCACATCACATCTCAAGGGTCTGAGCTAGAAGCCACTACTGAGGTCATTTAGTGGCCAACTCCTTTTTCTCATAAAGAAATACAGACCCAGGGGAATTTACTGCTTCTGCTGCCAGAGCTAAGAAAAAATCCTGGATGAAATGAATCACATCTGTACAAAATGTCTAATAATCCTTTCTTCTTGGGGAGACCCAATGCTTGGAAGGATGCAAAGATCCAGAAAACCTGCACACACCAACAAAATATGGCAGCACATCCCAGGACACCATCCTGACCCCCACCACTTACTATTACAGGTCAATATCTGTTCTTAATGCAGGGAGGGAATTCAATAAAAAAGTTAACTGAGAAAATACATGAATGATGTCCCCCTCACTCTAGCTCTGGCTGTTCCTGGCAGCCTGGATATGACAGGCAACTTTGAACTCTAAACACAGCCTTTCCTGGTAACGAGTATAATATTGGACATACCAAAATGTGCCACCTCTGTGGTCACATCCACTGACCTTCCTCCCTGCCCGTCATCCTTTCTTCCTCTTTCTTTTTACCACCATTTATGGGACAAGCTTTTTCTGGATGCTTGACTGACAATAAACATGTTCCATAACCATGTTTCTGGTCCAGGGTCCTAGGAAAACAATGTATGAGGCTTTTTAACATGTTTAAAAAAAAAAAAAAAAACTTTAAAGTGCAGGTTTTCCCCCAGTGGCGTCCTTTATGACTGAGAACTGGGACATTATAAAACAGAGAAAAATCTAAAAATGGACACAAGCAAAGCACAACCAAATCTAAATGAATGGCTAAGACTTAAAAGGGAAAAATTCTGTCCAAAAAAACCATATATATATATTTTTTTCTAGCCCTAAGCTATCTCAAGTTCCTTTCAGTTACTTTCTAACCCATAAAATCTTTGTCATAGAATGGATTCCTCCAGTTAAAATCTTTAGTTCTTCTAATTAACATTTTAAAAAGGAAAAAAAATTACAAAGACTTGGACTAGTCTTTGTGGTTTATTCCTTCAGCTGGAAAAGATTTCTTAGTACTGCAAATACATTTATTGTATCAATGTCCTAGGAGGGGAAATGACAATATTCATTCTTATCCCCAGCAAATCCAGTTACAATCAAAAAGACAGACGTAGCATAAAAAGTGAAAATTACTTGAGTGGACAATACATAGGTAGGAAAAGCACGTTCAGGACAACTAACTTCAGATCACACTTATTTCTACCAAATTGGTATAGGTTATAGAAAGGCACTCTTATGAGTGGCAGAAATACAAGTGTCAAATGTTTGTAAAACATCTTACTTAACAAGTAGTTTCAAAATGTTTTAAAATGTATGTCTGCAATTTTACTAAGTCATTCCTACTCATTCCCCAAACCTCACTTATCATAACAGAAAGACAATTTTTTGTTTTAAAACCTGGAAATGTTTCCAGTTACCTGTGAAAAATGCAGTTCCCTTAAAATAACTACTACACTTCTTCTCAGCGTCACTATTACCTCATAAATTTCCTTTTATTTTTCTGTAGTGAAACAAATTGAGAATTCTCTGTTTTTCCAATGCTCAAGTAATAGGGAAGCAGTTTAAGGAAGGGACTTTTATAGCTGACCATAATACAGATCTATATCAGTTCCCAACTGGCACACAAATTTCATCCAGACTTTACCTATAGTTCAACTCAGGAAGATCCACATTTTTTGTAAAAAGTGGTGCTTTATAAAAACATTGTTTATAGACTCCATGTGGGTTTTGGCTACAAAATTATCATAAACTGAACTGGCATGTTAAAATTAAGAAATAAAAAACTTAAGTTCAAAGCACTTGAGAAAGCAAAGGGACAAAGCCTTAAGGGACAGAAGCACGTGGAGATAAAGTAAAAAACCTAACAAGAGAAACACAGAGCACAGGGACCACCACACTCAGATGGTAGCTGAAAGGGCTGTGCATCACTGTGGGGAAACAGAAAGAACATAGCAACATCAACAATACAAGCCAAAATATGAAATTCGGGGCTGCAGATCTACTTGCATTGCAACACCAGGAGAAACAGTTAATTTT
This sequence comes from Pedetes capensis, assembly GCA_007922755.1. NCBI lineage: Eukaryota > Metazoa > Chordata > Mammalia > Rodentia > Pedetidae > Pedetes > Pedetes capensis. Next base: position 57,658 of record VMDO01007457.1, on the reverse strand, counting down.
GTTATCTTAAGCAATGCTCTTCAAACCTGAATGTGCACACTCTTCACCTGGGATCTCGTTAAATGCAGACTTTGATTCATGAGGTCTGGAACACGGCCTGAGATTCTGCATTTCTCATAAGGTCCCAAGTGATGCCAGTACTACTGGTTGATGCCCCATACCTTGGGTAATGTGTTCTTAAATCCCACATGAAAATATGGGATTCACATAGCACGCTATGAGAAGGAATGAGGTTATCTGTGTAAAGCACTTTAGGTTCCCTAGAAGAAAGCCACATGCAACCAAAATTAGAACTACACCAACAATAAATTGAAGTGCCTTTTTTTTTTTTGCCTACTTGGGGGTTGAACTCAGGGTCCTGTACATGCTTTGCAAGGGTTCTACCACTGAGCTGCACCCCCAGCACATTTTTTACTTTTTATTTTGAGACAAGCTCTCCCTACGTTGCACAGGCTGCCTCTGGCCTCAAACTTGAGATCCTCCTACCTCTGCCTCACAAGTTATAGGCATGGGCCACTGTGCCTGGCTAAACTGCAATATCTGAATTATCCTATGTCTATGAATACAAATTCCATTGCCCATAATTTCAGAGTTACACATTCTTCAGAAAATTGATTAATTTTTACAAACATAATTTTTTCTGACTTTTTTTGGTCTTTCTGACAGTTGTAATAAATTTCAAATAAAAGGCATCTGTATTTCCCAAGATACTGGAAAATAGTGACCATCGTTTCCATAATTATTTTTCTTTTCTAAGGTAAGTATCCTACTTCTTCAACCACTCTTTGAATAATAAAGTTTCAATTTATTTCACTATTTTCATTGCTTTATTCAGAAAATCCTTGCATTGGTATATATGCTTAACTCTATGGCCAAACTGCGTCTTACATATTTCAGACATGTAGTGAGGAGAGAACAATCCCTGGAGAAGGACATCATGTTTGGAAGAGTGGCAGGTCAATGCAAAAGAGGAAAACTCTCCACTAGATGGATTGACACAGTGTCTGCAACAATGGGCTTAAACATAAATAAGATCGTTTGCCTGGCACAGAATCGGCAAGTGTTTCGATCTGCTGTACATAGGGTCGCTATGAGTCGGACTCAACTCGACGGCACCTAACAACAACAACTCCTAGTTACTTTTAAAAAGCTACTAAAATCATAATAGAAACAGAATAATATCAGTTAGTATTTACTGAATGTGTACTCTTGGTCAAGCACTGTGTTTGAGGTAAATTATCTCTCAGCATCGCTGTGTCCTCCCCATTTTGTAGAAGAGGAAAATAGGCCCAGAAAGATGAAGAGACTTACCCAAGCCCACACAGCTGGTGGCCAGACACAGGTCTACATAAGAATGAGGGAACTTCAGATGTCCAATTGCCTAACAGCTGCCCATACCACCTCTAAAATATACCTGGAAAATATGCCTCTATATGAAGGGAAAATGAGTTATGTGGAAAATAAGTTTGCTGACCTCAAGGAGTTTAAAATGTAGGTCACTAAAGAAGGCAAGGGCTGGGATTTAGCTCAGTTGGTAGAGCACTGCGCTGCAGTCTCTGAGGTCCCGAGTTCAATTCCCAGCACTGCAAAAATGGGAGAAGGGCCTGGCAATCCACTCCCAAGGCAATCTCGAAACAGTCTGCCATTGAAAACCCTATGAGGGTCACTATGAGTCGGATACCGACTCGACGGCACCTAACAACAACAACAACAATAAAGGGTAGGCATGAAGTTATAGCAAATTTTACCAGGAACTTTTTTAAAAACTTACTTATCCTGGTAGCTGTCAAAATTAAATATGTAATGCTATTATCAAAAGGTTGTTATTCTGTGACATGTAGAACAGACCTTGGAGAATCTATGGCAAAATATTCTTTGAGATCACAGTATATAGAAACTAGATGGTCTCTGGTCTTGATCAAAGTAGATTTCTTGGGAAGACAGTTTTTAGAAATACATTATATTCCTGGCTTCCCTCTCCAACTGGCTGAACAGAACTGTCACCTGCAAGTTTTTGTGTGCATGGTGTTATGAGAGTTGGGGTAGGAACCTTTATTCCTGAGCCCAATATCTTCTGTAAAGTGCCTGGTAGTACTTGTGTAATTCCATCAAACAGCAAAATGCTCATCCCTTTAAGACACCCAAAAGACCTCAAAAGCCGCCATGGTCTCATTGGTCTCAGCCAATGGCAAGATAAAATGACAGAGAGGAGAGAGGAAAGAGAGAGAGTACAACAGTTGTTTTCCTGTTGGTGGGAAAGCTGGTAACAAGAGTCCTTTGTACTTTACAGGGACAATGCATTCAGGCTTTTACAACTGTCAAAGTCCCAAGAAATGAGGAGCTTTTAGCTAGTCCTTCATTTTCTTAAAATAATGATAAAAAATTCTTTTGGATTGTACAAAGGAAGGACAACCAATTATGGAATGGAGAAAAGAAGGTCATACAATGGTCCTTTTGCACAGAGGCCTGGAGGGCTGGGACAGAAACAAGAAGCAAAAGCTCTCCAGCAGCAGTGGGCTCTGCCAGCCAATGAAAGAAATGAAGAGACTGAGGGCCAACAAAACTCACACTGTTGAGGTTCCAAACATCACAATGGAGATAACATGTGAACCCACTTTATTTTATCTTTCTCTTTATCATGTATTTATTTATTTATTTTGGATTTTTGAAACAGGATCGCATTATGTAGACCAGGTTGGCCTTGAACTCACTAAGCAGCCCAGGCTGGCCTCAAACTCATGATCCTCCTGCCTCAACCTACCAAGTACTAGGATTGCAGGCATGTATCACCATGCCCAGAAGGACTAGGTTTTACTTTATTTCATTGATCAGGGCAATGCTAGATCTTTGGGTGAAGTTGTCTAGAAGCCCAGTGATACATCCATTAATAGAAAGATGAGTTCCAGCCACACCTTTCAATATCCAAAATGTCATCAAAATAGTCCTACCAATAGTTGTTGCTGTTACGTGCCGTTGAGTCAGGTCTGACTCATAGCGACCCTCATAGGGTTTTCAATGGCTGATTGTTTGGGGATTGCTTCAGGAGTGGGCTGCCAAGTCCTTCTCCCATTTTTGTTGTACTGGGGATAGAAACTGGGTCCTCAGAGAGTGTGGGGCAGCACTCTACCAAATAAGCTAAACCCCAGGCTACCAATAGTAAAACAATAATAAAGGGAATGTATAGTAGGTCTTATGCATAAACTCTCCTTCCTAGAGCTTTATTGGAACTGACTCAGCACTGAAAACTTCAGAATTGCTACCACTTCCCCTTTGCATCCTATCCCTCTTTGTTCCAAAAGCTTTGTCCTTCTGATATCACTGCACTGTATTTGAGCATTCCCATCCTGATGCACTCCCAGGTCAGAAATATTTTGATGGTGACAGTAGGTTTCTCCACTATCTCTGTGTTAATTAATCCATATCATATAGGATTAAAAGTGGCAAAAAAGGAAGGAACTTTCCTTATAGTTTCACAAGAGTTCTTCATACAAGTCCTGCTACAAAACATGAATTAACAAGTGCCTTACTAATCTTGCAGATCTGTCCCAAGTCAAAAATTAAGTATTCTCAATTCTAATGTTATTGCCCTTGGATCAGAAAGCAGTGTGTGCTATTCTAAAGGCTGGCGTTACAAGACGACATGAGGTCCTTTCTTCAAAGTTTTGCAGTTGTTTGGGTAAGACGCATATAGCAAAACTACCCTTGGGATGATTTCACATTCTTGTTCTATCAACCCAGGATCCTGGTAAGAGGGTAACAAGTGAAAGGTCCTGTAAAAAAAGTAAAATAAGTAAGATCTTTTTACTATTTTAAAATTTTAGGCCGAGGCTATTGTCACACTATGATTTGATTATAAGTGATACAATTCGTTTAAAAATTCCTTCACTGAAAATAGTACTAAAAAACTTTTGCAGAGCCAGCTTACTATTGAACAAGAATGAGTTAAATAGAACTTAATTTTTTAATTGGAGGCAGTAGGATGGGGCCTGAGAGAGAAATAAATGCCATAAAGAGTCCTTGAACTAGAAACTCAAAATGGATGTTCATGCCAAAATGCCCCTAGGGCTTGTCTTCCACATCGAACTTGATTGAGAGGTCTCACTTCTTTATGAACTACTTTCTAAACCTGTCTCTCCCAGGGGCAGACTCCAAGCCTTCTCGAATTACTCTGAATCTCCACAAAGTTCACTTTACAGAGCTGAGGTTCTTGCAATCAGGTACCTCAGGCTTTGACATTTAAAATTGCCAAATGATGAACAATTTGACAGATTCTCCTGAAACAAGAGTTTTTAACTGACAATTATTTCCATGTTCACATTGTACAGGTGGATCAGGAGCAAGGCCATCAGCTGCCTTCTCCTGAGTTCACAGAAAGATAAATTGTGAAATGTACGAACAAGGTAGAGACAAGCAAAACTAATTTTGGAAAGAAACTGAAGATTATTTGATTATTGACATGTTATTGTATCTTTATTATCTACATTATCAAATCCATAGCAATAAACCCCAGAAAAGGAGATGGCAAAAAGACAGTATTTCGATCCATCTGATAAATTTTGGGTTTTTGTTGGTGGTGGTGATTTTTTGTTGTTTTTATTGTTAGTTTTTGAGGCAGTATCTTGCTATGTAGCCAAGGCTGCCCTTGAACTCATGATCCTCTTGCCTTAGCCTCCCAAGTGCTGAGATTACAAGTGTGTGCCACCACACCCAGATGGATCCATCTAAAATTGATCAACATCTTGTTCATGGAGTTCTACAATGCTCTCCTTTTTGCAGTGATAAATATTTCTCTGATGGCTGGATGCAGTGGCACATGCCTGTAATCCCAACAACTTGGGAGGCAGAGGCAGGAGGATCACAAGTCCAAGACCAGAAACAGTCTGTGTAATTTAGCGAGACCCTGTCTCAAAAAGTAAAAAAAAATGGGCTGAGGGTGCAGCTCAATGGTGCAGCATTTGCAAAGCATGCAAGCACGAGGTCCTGGGTTCAACCCCCAGTACCATAAAAAAAAAAATTCTCTGAGTGGAAAAAAAATAAACAGATAATTGTTGACAGAGCTAGAGTTAAACTGTATTCCATGAGTCCCTCTGAGGTGACAATCCAGTCTACAACCTACTGCCTGTAATCAAATGCTGTAGTTGAGAAAGTTAACAACCCTCCCACTTGGCTGAGTCAAGTGGACCAAGGTTTCAAAAGAAGCCGTCCTTTGGTATATTTTGTGTGTATTCCAGGGACTGCACATGAATTCTTGCAAATGCACCCCTCCCTCTGCACTCAGCATGCCTCTCTACTTACCCCCACCACCTACATGCCAGGGGGAAACATTCAAACAAACCTTCATGAGGGAGGGAACTTTTTATCAGCCTTGGGTTTTCTCTAGAATATTTCTCTAGAGCTGGGAGGCTGCAGTTTGGCTGTACCAGTTAAAAGCGTTAATAAAATAAGAGAATGCCTCTCCCCCTCCCCCAGGGAGCTGCCCCATAGTGTGCACCCTGTCCTTTCTGGCACCAGGGCCATTCCCTACGTATCCAGCTCCCACGAAGTTAGCAACCGACTGCATAATTTAGATAGCTCCAAATTCCAAACCAGCAACTGTCATTTCCGTACGGGCTTGCAGAGACCGCCCGGCCACCAAGCTGTTTCAGTTCTCAAGGGAATCCAAAGGACCAGCGTATTATCTTTGGAGGGAATAAGGAAACTGAAACACAAGGATAGGCTATAAAGAAAGTAACATGGTCCTTCTCGCTGAGATGCTGGTTCTTCCCATCCAGAAAGCACTCCAAACGTACCCAATTGTCAATCAGAGGAGACAAAGGCTTTTTCTGTCTGTACATTACCAGGCTTCAGCCTTCAGTTTCCTCCGAATTTTAATGAGATCCTCCAGCTGCTATTAATGTGTCACCCTTCTGCCTCTGCAATGCACTAAAAGCAGCAGTGTTTACACAAGGTGGCACCCAGGCCCCAGGCCAGTCAGAGACGCAGGCCATTGTCTACCCAGGAAGCTGCTCAGGCTGAGCTGAGTGGTATTAAGTCATGGAGACTTTCACCATGTGGGCGCCACAAAGCTTACGTCCCTTCTGCTCTTCCAAATTAAACACAGACGCCGCAGCTCTATTTGATTTTTAAAGCCAACCACAGGCAGGACATTTGAAATGAAGGCTTCCTTTCTATACCTAATGCATCTCCTGCCATTGGATGCAAAGGGCTACCACAGGTGGATGTGGTTATAAGGTTTCCAATAAAGACTCACCCTAGGTTGTTCTTTCAACCTAAAGCCGAGACTGGATCTCCAGAAACTAAGCTGAAGAGGGTTCCCTTCCCCAGGTGCCTGCTATGCTGCAGAGCAGAACAGAGCAGACTCTGGCATCTTGGTCTCTGAGCAAAGACAAATGACAGCAGCTTGGGGGCTGATGGAACTACTCAGAACCACCACTTGATACTAGACCAAGACTTATGATTTCCTTCTCCTTCTTTTCCTTCCTTCCTTTCTTGCTATTTCTTCTCTTATGCTTGTACCTCAGAGTTACCACAAAGCGGCTCACTGGTGATAAAGTGCTGGAGACTGCATTCGGCATTAAGGAATCAATACCTTCTATCACTCACTCTACACAAGAGCAGGTTGCTATGGTGCCACCTACCAGAACTCATTCATTGTATTCATTCTTTCTTTCAACCCCATGTCTGCACCCCTGGAGGACACATACCATATAATTTCCTCCCCTTGAGTGTGTATGGGACCTATAAAGATGATGGCATAGCATTCTGATAATGATGACAATTTATATGGCAAAGAGATTTTGCAAAAGTAACTAAGATATCTAATCAGTTGCTTTTGAGTGATCTCAAGTGAACCTGACCCAATTGGGCAATGCATTTAAAAGACATAAAAGACAGACAGGGACCTACCCCAAGGTCAGAGATAGTCTCCTGCCAGCCTGGAAAGAGAAAGCCACCATGAGTTCTACAACCACAAGGAACTGAACAACCACAAGGAACTGAATTAGGCCAATAAACTTGGGAACTTGAACAAGGACTCCAAATCTCACAGGACAGCAACTTCAGGCAGCATCTTGAATACAAGCCACGAGCAGACGACCCAGCTAAGCTCAACCCACAGAAACTGTGAGATAATGTGTGTTGTTTGAAGCACTGCTACAGTTTGGATCTTAAATGTCCCCTCAAAATCCATGTGTTAAAGCCTTGGTCACCAGCCTGTGGTGCTACTGGTAGACAGTGGAACCTTTAAGAGGTGGGGCCTAGTGAGAGGAAATCAGGTCACTGCGGGTGTGCCCTTGCAGGGGAGATTGGAACCCCAGCCCCTTCCTCTCTCTCCTCCCTCCCAGCTGCCATGAGGTAAGAAGTTTCCTCTGCCACATGCTCCTGCCATGATGTGCTACCTTACCACGGGTCCAAAAGATGTAGAGCCAACTGACTGACCATGGATGGAAACTTCTGAAACTTTCAACCAAAAGAACCTTTCCTTCTTATAAGTTGTTTATCTCAGTAATGGAAAGTTAAGTCACACAGCCACTACATTTGTGGTAATTTCTAGCACAGCACTGAGATGCTGTGGACAAATAAAAAGAGATGTACAATACAAGAAGGTGTCTATGATAAGAGAAAACACAAAATTCCACAGGACCAGAGAAAGTAGCTGCTAATAATGGCTGGGCCAAGTTGAAAACATCTAGAAAGCAGTAGGATTCTTCCACTTTTTGAAGGGCACCAAAGTTGACATCATTTAAAACCCAGAGCTCTAATCAGTGATACCAACAGGATATGAAAACGATCCTCGATAATTGGCTCCAAGAGTGCAATTATTGGCCAGATGTGGTGACATATGCCTGTAATTCCAGCACTCAAGGGGTGGAGGCAGGTATATCCTGAGCTCTAGGCCAGCCTGGGCTACATAGTGAGTTTGAAGCCACTCTGAGCTACACAGTGAGACTGTCTCAAAAATCAAGGGCTGAGGAATGTCACCTTGTGGGAGAGTGCTTACCTAGCATGTACAAGGCACTTGCTTTGATCCCCACCACCAAAAAATAAAAATAAAAAAGAATGCAATTATTTCTGTTGAGTTCAGCAACCAATGACAACTTCAACAGGACTCCCAGTTATCAGAAGGAAAGGTATTTCAATTGTTTCACTGGAAATTTTAACAAGTTTTACACTAAAAACCTGAATTCTGTAGAAAAAAAAAATAGAAAAAGTCATTCTGACCTAGGGCCTGTGGAAAGGGAAAACTAATATTAAAATGTGATGCCATGCGTGAGAACCCTGCCCAAAGTGCCTTTGAGTTTCTTGTTTCTCCAGCTGAGGGTGGCCGCCCTACAACTTCCATGAACATAAGGTCCATGGCAAGTGCCTAATCCAGCTGGCCCTCCCCTGCTCACCAGGATGCCTCAAGGCTGCCACTTTCTCTGGCCATAGTAGCATGTGCTTAAGGAGTGCCAACAAAATCCAATGTCTGTCCAAGCCCGACACAGGGAGATAAATCTACTGCACCAAACAAAAATGTATGCCAAAGTCAAATATTAGTAACTTTCTGATCCTTTACAATGCTGTATCATTCCTTCCAGGGCTTTCCTCCCTTATTGCTGTTAGCACATTCATTCTCTCTCCCTCTGGACCTCTTTGTAGATCTTCTTCCCTATTTCTTCAGAAGCTGAGTCAAAGGCTCAGGGGCCTGCTGCGCTCTCTTATTTCAGCCAAGAAAAACTCCTTACATGCATTTCAGGAAAAATTGAAGGAGAGAGACAGACTGACATGGAAAAAGACAGGAGAAATATGGAAACACAATGTACCAAAATATGAATATAAATTAGGCAATGATTTCTGTCACATTCAATTCCATCTGAGTCCATTTCATGAGCACACATACATCTCCAACTATTTTCAAAATGATTACCCAGAGCTAAAGAAGTGTTGCTGATATTTAGTCAACCCAAGAAGCTGCAAAGCACAGCTCTAGGCAAAGCTTTGAAGACTCATCTTTGAGGACCTTTACAAGTCAGAATGGAGACCACCTCCTACCCCTAACAGGCATGTGCATACACACATGCACACTCATGCACAGCTTCTAATTTTGCAGATTTATACTGGAGTGAAATACATCCTCCAACTCTGAGAGAGAATCATTTCTGTGCATAACACACAAAAAGGAAAACCCTCCCAAGGCCAGTTGTATGGCCAGATCACAAAGTCACAATAAGAGCATTTTACTTAGATAACCATGTAGACACATTTTGTGGTTTTGTGACTCAAAGCCACACAATAGGCTATCTTCACCAGTGTTTGGGATGCATAGTGGACCTTAACTCCACACCTAAAAAGACCCTTTATCTGCAGAGAATACAACCCTTTGTGCTGGGGATGGCAGAGGCAACCAGCAGCTCAGCATCCTTCCAGCTGTTCTCCAGTGGAATAGACGAGGCACAGCAGGGATGGAAAGAAAAGCAGACCCTAATGAGGACTTCCACCTGTCAAAAGAAGGTGGTTTCTGGCCATTCGCTGTATCTTAGTTCAGTTTTTTCCACTTGTCTCACTGTCCACTGCCCAATGTTCAGGAATGCACTAGTAAATATTTCATGTAAACCTCATCCAAAGATTGGGATGAAGCAAAAATCTTTATCATTACTCCTGCCCAGAAGAGTTCTGCTGGCTGAATTTATGTAAACAGATAAGGAAAAGATAAGACCAATAAATACCCCACATATCAAAACAGAAGAAAAAACCCCAAAACACAAATTAAGCTCAGGCAACCAAAGGCAAATAAGTGAACATTTCATAACAGTTTTAAGTTACATGAGGTGACTTTTTAAAGATCTTTTAAATCATTAAAATTTTTTTATTGTCCTCTTAAGGGCCTTCTTAGGACATACACATAATAGTTTACATGTTTGAAGAAAGAAGATAGTTGAAATGGAAACAAAAGTGTGTGGCCCACAAATAGTTACTAAGTCTCCCCATGGGTGAAGGGGGAAATCTGACCACAGTCTAAAAATGCTACTACTTCCCTAATTGTGCAATCCAAAATGTGTCACCTGTTCTTTGCTTGTGCGCTGCTTGTCACCTTTTGTTGTTACATATCACTAAGTTTTTCTTCCATGTGACCAACTGGATGCTCCATTAAGGCAGACACCATGTTTGGTTCAGGATTGTCTACAAAGCATCTGGCATAGAGCTTGGCTCTCATCCATTCAGTCAATTCATTCATTCACTTAATGCATGTATTGACCTCAGGTATTTATTAATCTCCTACCAGACCTCTGTAGGAACAAGGTATACGAGTTACAAAAGAAAAGGAAAAAAAAGGTCCCTCTCAGTATTTACTGATGGAGGGGGAAAAAAAACAATAAAAAAGCAAACAAATAAGCCTATAACAAATAATAGCCAACATTTACTGAGTGTCTCTCAAATGCTAGGCACTGCTGTGCACTGCTGGCATAGTCAACTCCCCAAAGCTCTCTGAGATAGGTACTATCCATTATCATTTCTCTTTTACATGTCAGGAAACTAGAACACACAGAGGCGATATAACTTGCCCAAGGTCACACTCAACCAGCAGATGGAGGAACAGGAACGCTAACCCAGGAAAGATGGTCCAGGCCACGGAGCACACTCCTTAACACAGCCATCAGTGTCAGCAGTGGGAAGGGACAACTTCATGAGCAGTTAACATATAATGGACAATAAATATTTTTGGATGAAGAAATAAATGTACAAATAAAATACACGGCACTTCTCAGTTTACGGAATGAGGGATGTTGAATCCAGAACTTAAAAAAAAAAAAAAAAGTCTTTAGAAGTCTTGGCAATGTCTCCCTACCTTCTCACTCTACCTCTGTGTGGCCAAAGTTGGTTAATTTTTGTTAAACTTTTACCTTTAGTCAATAAAATGAAAATAATGGTTACAAATTTTTTTTTCCAAACTATACCCCTGTCTGTTAGGAATCACCACTCTGAGATATTCATATTGCACATGCTGAATTTGCTTGTGGCTTATCCTGATCTCTGTTGTTGTTGTTAGGTGCCGTCGAGTTGGTATCCGACTCATAGTGACCCTCATAGGGTTTTCAATGGCTGACTTGTTTCGGGATTGCCTTGGGAGTGGATTGCCAGGTCCTTCTCCCATTTGTGCGGTGCTGGAAATTGAACTCGGAACCTCAGAGACTGCAGCGCAGTGCTCTACCAACTGAGCTAAATGCCAGCCCTCCTCATCTCTAGTCAGCACCTATTTCTCTCCCTTTCACTCACCCATTTTTTTTTTTTTTTTTGTTGTTGTTGTTGTTGTTGTTGTTGTTGTACTGGAGAGCTCAACTCAGGGCCTTGTGTATACTTTGCAAGCGCTCTGCCTCTGAGCTGCACTTCCAGCCCCTTTTATATTTTTTAAATTGAAACAAGATCTCAGTTATGCAGGCTCCCTCTGGCTTCGAACCTGCAATCCTCCTGCCTTGGTCCCCTGAGTTACTGAGATTGCAGGCGTGCATCACCACGCCCAACCCCATTTTATTTTTCACGAAGAGCTAAGACACTATGCCATATGATAGGTTGTGGTCTAAATTAAAGTCACAGAGCTTAAAGTAAGCTTGAAGTAAGTCCCAGGACAGTTCAAATAGGATGATAAATGCATCTGCTCAGAGGACTACAGCTTCAGAGGCTCTGCACCTGTTTCTCAGGCCGCCTGCGACAGAGTATGTCTTCCCTTCAATAAGCAGGAAGCTCCAGGCTGGCTAGGCAGCCAGAATAAGGAGTCCCCAAGCAGTGCCTGGGATGAGGACACAAGGAGGAAGAGGACGCAGGAAATGGCCTCACCCTCAAGCTGGCAGACCAAGGGAACAGTAAGACAGCTGTATCAGCTCAGAGCTATGTTTCTAGACAAGTGACAGAGACAGATGCAGGTCCCTAGCATGCGTGGGGGTTGGGATATTGGGGAGACCCCTCCTCCAAAAATAGGTCCCCTTGTGTGGGCACCACAGTTCAAAAGACAGCTACCACAACCTCCCTTCCCTTCCCCTCCCCAACCCCTCCTCTTTTCTTTCTTTTTTCCTCTCTCTCTCTCTTTCTCTCTCACCCCCCAACCCGCCACCTCCCATACACAAGCCAAGGGCCATGTACTTACAATCTGAGACTTTGATCATTACAGTAAGCCCATGAAATATATAACTTTCACTTTACAAATGAGATATCAGAGGCTCACAGAAGCACATACATTGCCCCAAATCACCCAACTAGTAAGTGACAGAGCCAGAATTTGCCTTTGATCTGTTGGACTTGAAGCCTATTCCCTAAACAGCTATTATGGCTTTAACTTTATGAACAGTCAAAACAAGGCAGGCATGGGAGCCAGCAAACAAAGACATGGTGACCTGAGCCCCTGGCATTTCATCGTCCTGGAAGAGCTTTCACATCAACCAGAGCTCTAGAAAGTTCCGTAGACTTTAGAAACTGGTATGGTTTGGACATGAAGTGTCTCCCAAAGGGATACAAGTATTGAAGGCTGGTGCCCAGCTGGTGATGCTATTGAGGGGCGACTGGATCAGGATGGTGCTTATTCCACCAATGGACCGATCCATTGATGTGGTCGTGGCTGAATGGAACATTAGAAGGTGGGGCCTAGCTGGAAGAAGTGAGTCACTGGGATCACGCCTTTGAAGGGGCTGGTCCCCACTCCCTTCCTCCCTCTCTGCTTCCTTGCCACTGTGAGGTGAGCAGGCCCTTCTACCATGATATTCTGCTTTACCACAGCCTAGAAACAACAAAGATGGCCAACCATGACTGAAACCTCTGACACCGTGAGACAAAATACATCTTTCCTCCTTTTAAATTGTTTCTCAGGTATTTGTCACAGAGACAAAAAAACTGACTAACAGAGAAATGACATACCTAGCCCATTTTGAGAAAATCTAAGCACATGGCTGGCTCTTCTCCAGTTACCGAAAGCACAAAAGGCAACATGCAGATCACAAAGGCAGTGCCCAGAAGCATGTGACTCCCTGGCACGCATGCTAACATGCATCGCTGCAAATACCACTGGCAAATGTTCTCTTGGCACATGGCACCCTCAATAGAAACACTCTGCTAGTAAAAATGAAAATGGGGAACATACTCTAAGGCCCAAGAAGGACACTTCATGCAGACCTGTCTTTTATTCCTGCTGGGTTGCCTGTACTAATGGCCAAGGAGCATCACTAACAAGATGCACAGGCAGTTAGAGTAGGTATGTTTTGATCACCAAAAAAATTTCATATATGGTCACATATTTTTAGAACATGAAGGAGTTCCTTTTTTGTAGGTGCAGGATTTTTATACAAAAAATTACCCTAAGAAGTAGGCTCTAGGGTGAACTGCAGTGATCTACAATCCACCAATGGCAAGGCCCAGGGCAAACTGCCATGACCTTTTACTTCTGTACCTGAGAAAGGCAGAGAGATGCAAGGTGACGTTGACCAATGGAAAAGGCCAACAACACAGGAGCTCAAAAACCCAAACAGGGATACTAAATCATCTTCTCCCCTCCCTTAATTTCAGGCACTCCTCCCCGACAGTAGAAGTTTAAAGTAAATGTCTCCAAAGGTAAACAAGAAGTTCTGGGGATAGTAACACACCTGTAATTCCAACACTCAGAAGGTAGAGGCAGGAGGACCGCAAGGTTGAGGCCATGCTGGGCTACATAATGAAACCTTACCACCACCAACCACAACCACCAAAAAAAAGAAAAGAAAAGAAAAAAAGAAATGTTGTGGCTGCCATGCATGTTAAGTTACCTGTCATAACTTATCTTTGTTTTTACGTTGTCTCTTCTAAAAATTCAACATTTTTTATGGACTTTACTCTTCTAGGCTCATGTTTCTAACAGGATAAAGGGAATCTTTGTGTTTTTCCACCAACCTAATATCCAGCCTACACTAAGCCCTGCAGAGACTAAAGGAAGAAATAAGAAGGAGCTTCTCCTGAAGACCAGGAGGCATCCCTTAGGACAGAAGTTCTAGTTTAATTTGGATCTCTCTACTTATCAGCTCTGTGACCTTGAGCTAATTATTTAAATAGTACAGTTTTTTTGAGACCAGAAGGTCTAACTCTTAGCATTAGAACAAGTGCCACATGAGAAAATGGGCTAAACCACCTCCACCATGTCTGGTAGGGAAGTCAGTCTCCCTTTCTTTTTGCTCCTGTCAAGAGGTTTGCAAGCAGCCAACAAAGAACCCTCAAACTGGATTTGAACCCATCTCTCCACTCAGTAGCTATGAGATCCTAGGCAGTTTTTCCTCAGCCTCGATTTTCTAATCCTGAAAATAGGGAGAAAATGTGTTCCTGTCTCTTAAGATTATTTTGGGGACTACATGAAGGAAGGCTCATAAAGTGCAGAGTATAATATCTGACTCACTAAATGCAGCTATTATTATTATTACCACTCAGTAGAGAGGAAAGACATGAAATTAAAGAACCAGTAAGGATCAGCTCGATCACTGTAAAGCGTGCCTTACAGACCACAGATGGAGGTTGAGGGGAGAGCAGGCTGGGGGTTGGGCATCACAGAAGAGGCAGGAGTGGAGACTGAGATGACTGGCAGGGACTGGCAGGCTTAGGGTGTTTTGTTGTTGTTTTGTTCTTCTGTTCTCTTGGACTTGGCAAGTGCGGTGAGGAAAGAAAAGGTATGATCAAAGGCGAAGGGTAGGCACTTAACCTGGAACATATGGGGGCATTAAAGAAAAAGGCAGCTGGAGCCACAGAGGCCCTTGAGGAGGGTGAGAGGAAGCCCCAGTAGGATAAGCAGGGTGGCGCCAGAATCCAGAGGCCCCAGAGACCCGCTGTCAGGCAGCTGAGCCTGGGTGGGCAGGCAGGGGAGAGCCACAGGAGGGGTCTGGGCAGGGAGTGGGCAAGAGCACAGCTGTGATTTAGGAAGTTTGGAAATAATAGGCCACATGGTCCCTGGGCTGCAGGATCCAACCAGGGAAGCTAGCCCTGTGTTCCACTTTCCCAGCAAAGGCAATTCACAATGGTAGTGTGTCTGATGGGGAAGGCAGTTCAAATTTCAGAGTCTGACAACTGGGGTACAAACCCTGGCTCCTCCATCTCTGCATGGGGATCCTCAGTATAAGCGGCTTAGCATCTATGAGCCTCAATTCTGTATATGAGGAAATGTAAGGTAAATGATTCCTCATGCATAGGCTGGGGTAGAGAGGAAGGTAAGCTCAGGTCTGCAGTGTCTGGCACTCATTAGGTACACAGCAAATGCTCTTTGACCTTGGACTCTGTTAACTAACATCACGCCAGTAGGTCCTAAGAAGAAACATGACTCCGCAACATTTTTCTTCTATCAGTAAAATAAAATGCCGCTGGTTATAAACAGAATATTTTATGAATAAGACTACATAACAAGAATTAACTAGCGATTTCAAAATTTAAAAATGAAGATCAAAGAACTTGCCCACGAAAATAGAAATATCAGTCTTCTAAAAGTGGGCATTGATTTAGCTGTAAAGCTCCAGTTATTTTAGTCTGTGTTTTAAAAAATTTGTCAATTAGGAATCAGCAGCAGGCAGAGGGGCTAAAAAGGTAATGGAAATGTTCTACTTTTTAAACTATATATACTAGTATGTACTAGTATATACTAGCTAGTATTTTTAGACTCCTTTAGGAAGGAATGACTGACATATAATAAAATGCACCCATTTTCAGTACACAGTTCTGACAAATGTGTACATCTGTGTACTCTCTGTTACAACCAAAAGACATTCCCTTATCCCTATACCGCTTGCCAGGCAATCGCCTCTTTATCTCCAGTCCTAGCTTTCTGTCTGTTTTCTGTCCCTATGTCTGTTTTATTATCATCATTTAGATCATGTCAACATGGTATGTGGACTCCTTTCTATGAGTTCGATACTTCACAGTTTAAAAATTAATACAATATTTTGCCAGCTACAATTAACAATGGGCTGGGATTTAGCTCAGTGGGTAGAGCGCTGCGTTGCAGTCTCTGAGGACCCGAGTTCAATTCCCAGCACCGCAAAAATGGGAGAAAGAAGTGGCAACCCACTCCCAAGGCAATCCCGAAAAACAGTCAGCCATTAAAAACCCTATGAGGGTCGCTATGAGTCGGATACCGACTCGACGCACCTAACAACAACAACAACAACAATTAACAATAAAGTCCAAAGACCTAACTGAGAGGATTTCTTGGCATGAAAGTTAATAAAAGAAACCAGCCAGGCATGGTGGCACATGCTTGTAATCCCAGCAGCTCAGGAGGTGGAGGCAGCAGGATTGCAAGTTCAAGACCAGAGGGCAGTCTACGTAATTTAGGGAGACCCTGTCTCAAAAAGTAAAAAAATGGGCTGGGGGGTGGACAGCTCAGTGGTACAGCACTTGCAAAGCATGCAAGTGCAAGGCCGTGGGTTCACCCCCAGTACCGCAAAAAAAGAAAAAAAGAAAGAAACCAAGCATTGTAATTCCTTCAAAGTACAGCAGTATAGGCACCTGACAAAGATGGACAGGATACACTGGTCCAATATACCACTTGATCTGACAAAACTGGCTGGGGGACAGGGGCAAATCACTTCCCTTATCTCCATTTCAACTGATTCCCCCACACACCCCCACCCGTGCTTGGGGGTTGAACCCAAGGCCTTGTGCATACTTTGCAAGTGGTCTACCACTGGGCTGCACTCCCAGCCTCTTTTTTGTTTTTTATCTTGAGACAGGGTCTCACTAAGTTATGCAGGCTACCTCCAACCTCAAATCTGCAATCCTCCTGCCTCCTGAGTTGCTTGGATTATGGCATGAGCCACCACACCCAGCTTCATCTTAAAAGATGGTATCTACTATGTCCCATATATGCGGTGTAACTCTAGAATTTACCCAAAGTGAGATATGTTAAAAGGGGGTACTATTATGGATTGAACGTAAAATGTCCCACATAGGTTCTTGGGTATCCATGCTCGGTCCCCAGCTTTTGCCCTACCCCCTACTCCAGGACACTTCTTTGGAATCAGTATGTTAATGAAGATTGGGTATCGCAATATGAAATTTGCACAGTGGGAGTTCTGTGGTAATGTGTCCTAACAGGGCCTTTAATGTCTGCCTCAGAGGCGGGTGAGTGACAAAGACTCATTTTGGGAGGCTGTGGAACCTTTAGGAAGTAGGACTTAGCTGGTAGTGGTAAGCCCCTGGGGGTGGGCCCTTGAAGATGATACCTGGCTCCCAGTTCTAGCCTCTCTCTGCCTCCTGGCTAGCCATGATATGAACAGCTGTGCCTGCCACATGCTCCCCCAGCCTGCTCTGCCAGGCCTTCCCTGCCACTATGGACTGAAACCCTCTGAATCCGTGAGTGTAATTGTTCCTTCCTTCAATTGTTTCTCTCAGGTATTTTGTTCATAGCAACATAAAAGTAACTAACTCAGGTACTATTATTAACTAGGCCAGTGCCAGAGGTATAAACCCAGACTACCCTCAGCCATCCTGGACTTAGGATAACACAACTCGTGGGCATCCTCTGAGAGATCTCTGGTCTTGTCCACAGTGATCTCATGTTCTCTCAGAAGGTGAGCATCACATGAACTTAAGCAAGGTGATATGAGCAAAAGCTGAAGTCT
Source organism: Pedetes capensis (assembly GCA_007922755.1). Classification (NCBI taxonomy): domain Eukaryota; kingdom Metazoa; phylum Chordata; class Mammalia; order Rodentia; family Pedetidae; genus Pedetes; species Pedetes capensis. Next base: position 40,064 of record VMDO01007457.1, on the reverse strand, counting down.
TTTACCCAAAGGTGACGAAGCTTGTCCAATCCAGACTATTATGCAGTGTTAAAAGGTTACAAACAGGCTGTGCAAGGAGAGGAGGGGTCTGAGACACACAACACCATGAAAACACTTGGGAAAGCCAAGACTGGCTGGGTGTGGTGGCATATGCCTATAATCCCAACACTCAGGAGGCTGAAGCAGGAGGATGATGAGTTCGAGGCCAGTTTGGGCTATGTAACAAGACTCTGCTTCAAAAAAACAAAACAAGAAAGACTGAAAGATTCCGAATATAAAAGCTCTTAGCTGGGTTACACTGTCTTTTGTCACTCACCCTCCTCAGAGGCAGACATTAAAGGCTCTATTAGGACACATTACCCCAGAACCCCCACTGTGCAAATTTCATATTGAGATATCCGGTCTTCATTAACATACTGATTCCAAGGAAGTATCCTGGAGTTGGGTAGGGGTATGGGGGAAGGGCAAAAGCAATTCTTCACAGCTGCCAACTGTTTCATAAAACAGATGAGATTTAGGCACATTTGCACTCATAGAGTTGCAGCGTAGTGCCCTTTAAAGCACTGCACAGATGTAAGAAAGCCTTAATTGTAAATATCTGGACAAATCACAACTAAAATTAATTTGGATTTATCCAGGCTTTCTAAAGACCAAATAATAATAATAACTGCCTGAACTTGCTTGCAGAGATTATTATCCACATCTCTGAGTGAAGTGCATGGAGATTTATTTACCTTCAATTTCATAATCACATTCCTTGAAATTAGATTCAAATTGCATACTAGGAAAATTTTTTGGTTGTTTTGCAGTGTTGGGGATCAAACCTAGGGCCTCATTCACGCTAGGCAAGCACGTATCACTGAACTACACCCCAAACCCCATTTATAAGACGTTAAAAGCAATTAATACCTGCAGCAGTAGCCCTGTGGCATCCGATCCCATCAGATCTCAGAAGCTAAGCAGGGTCAGGCCTGGTTAGTACCTGGATGGGAGACCGCCTGGGAACACCAGAAGCTGTAGGCTTGGGAGAAGGACCTGGCAACCCCCTCCCAAAAATCAATCTGCCATTGAAAACCCTAGGAACAGCAGAGAAGCACTGACAATAGTGTTTCCCCCGTTGTACAGAGGGTCACTATGAGTCGGATACCAACTCGACGGCACCTAACAACAACAACAACAATTATGTATTATAAAGTACAATAAGAAAGATCATAGCCAAACAAAAAACCCAAACGTGTATGTACATTTTTTAATAGAAACTTTAAAGAATTTTAAAAACTAACAACAGTTCCTTGCTTTAAAACACAATTCTTAGAAATGGAGCTGATAGCCAGCCCTTACAAACAGGGGAAGTTTAGGGCAGGAATTTCCATGGCATCTACCTGAGTCCTCTGAAATCCCCTTCAAGTTAGTGTAAGAAGTCACATTAGCTGGGAATGGGATCCTATTCAGGCATGGAGTCCAAAGTCTCTGCCACCCAAGGGACCATCTAGCACAAGATCCTGTGTTTAATTCTCATCGCAACATCTTCTTGGGTCTATTCACCAGCTCTAAATATTCAGTGAAGCTAAATAGAGGACACTCTGGTGCCCCTCTTTTTTTCTTTACTGGCTCCACAAATGTAGCCAGACCACCTAACTGATAAATTCTCTTCTCAGTAACAAGGATGCTGCCTGCCTCTAAGGGTGATCTGGGGATTGAATGAGACTCACGCTGAGGGACCCTGGACCCAGATCTGCTTAACACGTAGTAGCCCCCTTCCCTTCTCTTATAGTATCTTCAGGGTGATACTGAAGCATCACAGGGTTTTAGGGAAGTAACTTCTGGTTAAGTTCAACATAAAATGCACATACCATTAAAACAATAAGAGACTGGTCTGAATCTTGACATTCACTTCGAAATCTTGGCCTCCGTAGACATGTTCTTGCTTCTTAGAGAAGTGTCTGATGTCCATCTTTAGAGCAGTTGCCAACAACATAAAAGATTCACAAACTGTTTTTTGCCAAGAGCATGAAAAAGGGACGACCTTCTGATCTGTCAGTCTGGAAGAGCTTCTGAATCAATGGCAAGACTCTTGCAGAGTGGAAAGAAGCACCCCAAGTGCTCCTCTGAGACCCTACCTGCCTTGCTTCCCACCCTACAATCCCCAGCATGAAATAAGAACCAGCCCTTGCCTTCTTCACCTGAATACATCACACAGCTAAGGAAGATGGCTTCACATCCCGCACTGTGAGAATCCAAGAACCCTGAGCTCATTCCTCTCTATCAGACTTGCTTCCTTCAGGATTCCTTTGTCCTGGTAAAAATCCAGTCAAACTGAGGAAAGAAAGGAAGCTCAGAAAGCATGAAAGCTCAGAAGATATGGTCCTGACTCAACCAGACTAGCAGCATAACACAAGGAAAATCACTTCACTATGCAGCCTCACCTGTCATGTGGAATAATAAATACTGCCGATTCTTCCATCTTCCCAACACTGTCTGAAGTACAGAAATAAAGCCTACACATACTGCAAGCACACACCCCCAACCCTTATGGATACTAAAATTATTTTATTAATGTTACCACGTTTCTGGGAAGTTAATCTTGCATTATCATCTAGAACTGATTGCTCTTTCTAAAGACATGATGTTGTTGATAGGTGCCATTGAGTCACGTCAGACTCATAATGACCTTAGCACAACAGAACAAAACACTCCCTGACACTGTGCCATGGCCAGCACTACTGTCAGTGCTACTCTGCTATTCATAAGGTTTTCAATGGCGCATTGCTTTGGGAATGGATTGTCAGGTCCTTCTCATTAGCCCGCAGCACCTGGTGTTCCCAGGCAGTCTCCCATCCGTGGACTAACCAGGCCTGACCCTGCTTAGCTTCCGAGATCAGGCAGGATCGGATGCTAGGTTGCTATGGCTACATGCAGTATCATAATAATAATGGCAAAATCAGTGCCAAGTATTGACGTAAGCATTTGACATGTACATTCATTCATTTACCGCTCACGGCAATCCTAGGATCACCATCCCCATTTGTATGGTGAGGAAACAAAGGCACGAGGAAGTAAAGTACAGCCCTGGCTAATTGAGCCAGGACAAAGCCACAACCAGTCTGAGCTCAGGGCCACAAAGCCAATGATATGTTGACAACTTCCAATTACCGATATGATTGAAGAAAACTATGGCACATAGACCCATGGGAATAGAGCACAGAACATGGCTTCTGTTGGTCATTCACTCCAGGGCAGACCTGCTCAGGGTACTGTGCTCTGCCTCACAGGTCAACATAAACACCCAAGGGGGAAAGAGCATTTCACTCTTTACAACCTTGAACCTTCAGAGAGGATTAATAATATGCTTCCAATTCTAAAATCAACTGGGAGATAATACATAAGGAATAAAATACAAAGTAGTGAAGTTTTTAAATCTTGGTGGTTTCCTTCCTACTCAGCAGACTGCCTGGATCCCAGAGCCACCTTCTGCCCACACCATCGGCTAAGGCCTTCTCACCTGTTCCTGCCCAGACCACCAATGAGGAAACACCTCTCCCGCTGCTCTCCCCGGGACCTTCAGTGAGGAAAGAACGCGTTCCCATTGCAATCATCAATAAGGAAAGAACCTGCTCTCCGTCTCATCACCTACGAAGCAACAGCTGTCTCCTCCTGACCACCTAGACGACCAACACAGGTGTTTGCCCCTGGAAGGCAAAAGTGCCTGAGGCTCTTCCTTTCTTCCATCTCCTCCGGGTCCCGAGGGCCGCAGGAGTTTGCACCTCTCACCTGTGGGTCCCAAGTGAACTGTGTTTAGTATCTGTGTGCGTGGCAGCACCGCCCGTCCAAACCTCCAGGCTGGACTGGGAGGCGCACTCCCCACATAGAGTTGGATCCCTGACTTAGCCCTGGTTCCTATACCAATGTGGAGGGATACCTAGTCACTGGGCCCACTGACCAAGGGGCCTGGAAGTGGGATGAGGACCCTCTGACCACCAGTAAGAATGGCCAGAGAAAGAGAATCATCTTCGCGAGAGGCAGGAGCCTCATTCACACCCTGATGCTCACACCTCAGGATTTAGGGCTTCACATCAGAAGCAAGGCTTCATTCTTCCAAAGAAACAGTAAAAAATCGCCATTAGCACAAAGGACTGAACTTGCTAGATTTACAAACAGGCCTTCCTGGGCTGGCAAGAAAACCCAATCAGGCATTACTACACTGTTTCTGCAAGAAAATCTCTTCCAAGTTCTAAATCACAAAGGTCACTATGAAAGACCTTTGTGGACACCAGTCTGTGAGTCAGGGGCCCAACCTGACTACTGTTTAGTGCTTGGAATTCAAGTTACAAGGGGCCCATACATGCCCTCCAACCACAGACAGTAAAATCCTGAACTAACATGTTTAATCTGTAACTACTGTTACTCTCATGTCTTATTCTCCCCAGCTTTGGACCAGATGTTGGTAAGGATTTCACAGTATTTTTTTGTTCTTTTCGGGGCCTGCCACATGACTAGTCTGGGTGGATCTGAACTATATAGATAGATGGAAGTCTTCCCTCCATCCCAATGTATCCACAGAAAGTGCCCTTTTAATATGGTACCATGAGACTTTTTGCCTTGGCTCTTGCACCTCCACCCTTCTGTATGACCCTGGCCATATGAATAAACTCTCTGGGCCTCAGTGTCCTCAGCAACTGAATGAGGGGGAGATATGAATGGATGATTTCTAGTTTTTAAATCCCCTCTTCAGGCCCCAATAGCAAGACATAGTTAGGAGTTATTGAGCCCCTGCTATGGTTAAATACAGAACACTTAGCAAGCATTAAATGAGGTAATACATATAGCACATATATTTAATGCACATATTTACATAAAAAGCACCCTGAAGCACAAAGAAACCACTTGCTAATGCTATCTGTTGTTACATATAATCATCATCCTCACAATAATTCTGCTAGGTACACAGAATAATGATCTCCATCTTGCAGGTGAGGAAATCAATCTTCAGGGTTTCAGTTACCTGGCCAAAGTGAAACATTTATAAAGGGCAAAGACAAGATTTAGACCCAAGTCTTGGCTCAGGAGAACAATTTTTTAAACACTAAGCTATCGTGATGGAAAATGAGAGAAAAAAGCCTCTTTGACAAAGGGTTTTATCTGCAAATGATACTTGTTAATGAGAATATTTATACGCATAAAGTACTTTCAAATGTGTTATTTATTTAATTCTCGCCCAATTCTACAAAGTAGGTAAAACTACATCTCTTATTTTTTAATCATCCACAGTTCCTTACCTATGCCAGTTGCTCAAAAAATGTTGATTAGTTTTTGCTAATTTATTTTATTTATTGATTTGCTAATTTGTTTATTTGCTATACAATAAAATCTCTGTTCATCTCCTCCAGAACTCATTATAACTCACTTGATTTGAGGATGTAACACCGCTTACCAGATACTTGCAAATGTTGGTGAGAAGGAACCTCATGGTAACTGAGAAAAAAAATGATTCTAGACACTGGTCAACCACCAACAAGAAAATTCTACATCTGTAAGAGATGGAGAGAGGCCCATACAAGCTAGAATCAACCATTTTAAGCACAAATGTGGCTCTTCCCCATCTTATAGTGTATTCAAGTGCTCAGTAGTATTAATTTAGACTCTAACCAGGGGCTCAAGTGGAAGCTAAAGAAAGTGCTGTGTTAGCTCCTAAGGAAGGGATGGGGTATCAGCCCCATTTTCTGTTGCTATAATAAAATAACAGAGCATTTTATAAAGAAAAAAGATTTGCTAAACTCACAGTTTTAGAGGCTGAAAGTCTAAGACTGTCCATCCCCATTGGTTCAGCCTCTGGTGAGAGCCCCCTTGGCACATCACAACATGGTGGAGAAGCAGGAAGGGAAACAGCCACATGCAGAAGAAGCCAAGAGCATGAGTGGCCTCACTCTGTAGCAACCCAATCTCTTCAGAACTAACCAAGGTCCCATAAGAGCTACATTAATCTCTTCCAAGGGTGATGCCCCCAAGGAGGACATAACCCTCTTACAGGACTCACCACTCAACATCACCACACCAGAGACTCAAGGTTCCAGTATATGGAACTCTGACGGACACAGTCAAGCCATGTCCAAACCACAGCAGATGGTGAGTGAGACAGGCGTGGTCACTAGCCTCCTAGAAAGGCAGCATGAATGTCAGCCTCTTCAGGTGCAAAATCAGTTTCCCAAAGCAGGAGGAGAAGCAATAGCCTCTACTACATCAAGGTAAGAAAGCAGGTGCTCTGGGCTGACTTGTGTCCACCCAAAATTCACATGGAAGCCCTAACCTCTGGTACCTCAGATATTTCAGTATTTGGACATATAGACTTTAAAGAGGTTGCATTATGTCATGTGGGTGAATCCTAATCCAATCTGATGGTGTCCTGTTGTTGTTGTTGTTGTTGTTGTTGTTGTTGTTGTTGTTGTTACATGTCATTGAGGCCACTGTGTTTCTTCTCACTTTGAGTCATGCTACATCAGCAAATGGAGGTACTAGGGCCTTTGCCCCATTCCCCTCATTAAGGTTGACTCTGCTTGGAGGAGGCAACTCCTCCCCAGTCGTCTGTTGAATGCTTTCCAGCCTGGGAGGCTCAATTTCCAGCACTATATTTTACGATGCTTCTCTGCTATCCATAGGGTTTTCAATGGCTAATTGTTTTGGGAGTGGGTTGTCAGGTCCTTCACCCTAGCCTGTCCTGGTCACGAAGCTCATGTAAAACCTGTCCGCAATGGATGGCCCTGATGGTAGCTGACATGCCAATGGCATAGCTTTCAGTAACACAGCAACATGCAAGCCCGCACAGAATGACAAGCTGACAGACACATGGGGGTGCCCTTATAAGAAGAGAAAATTTGGACTGACAAAGAAGAGACACAAAGGATGTGTGTACACAGAGAAAAGGTCTCATAAAGACACAGGGAGAAAACAGCTATGTGTAAGCTAAAGAAAGAAGTCAAACCTGCCAACACTTTTATCCTGGACTTCCAGTACCAAAAACTGTAAGAAAATAAATTTCTGTTATATATACTACCCAATCTGTGGCATTTGTTATGGCATCCCCAGCCAACTAATACAGTAGGAAATAGTGAGAAGTAAAAGAGATGCTCAGTGAGAAAAACAAAGCCAGCACCAGGAAAATGATAGCAGATCAACTAAATGTGCACAAGTAGGGACTGGTTTCACAGCAAGACAATGGATAAAAAGTGCAGAGATCAAGAGTAAGAAAGGGCAGATGGATAAACATTGGTGTTTAGCTATTTCTGTGCTAGACACTGAACATATATACAAAAATCAGGAAAAATCCATGGCTAGCCAATCTCACAGGCCAGTGAAGGAGGAAAAAGCTTACACATGGGGAAAGTATAGTCGTTCCCCTTTTTCTGAGGGGAATACATTCAAGACTCCTTGTAGATGCCTGAAAATAGGGATACTACTGAATCCTATATATGCTATGTTTCTTCCTATACACACACACCCATGATAAAGCTTAATGTATAAATTAAGCACAGCAAGAAATTAACAATAGTAACTAATAAAATAAAACTATAGCAATATACTATAATAAAAGTTATATGAATGAGGTCTTTCTTTAGTGTCTCTCTCAAAGGAGTCTATCATACTATACTCACCTTTCTTCTGGTGATGATGTGAGATGATTAGACAAAGTGAGGTGAGGCACTTTGATGTTGCGACAGGCTATTATCTATGGGTTACTTGAACACAAGCACTGCCGTACTGTATCAGTCAATCTGATAACCAAGAAGGCTCCTAAGGGACTATTGGGCAGGTAGCACATATACAATGGATACATTAAACAAAGAGACAATTCATGACCCAGGTGAGATGGAACAGGATGGCAGTAGATTTCATAATGCTACTCAGAACAACACATAATTTAAAACTTATAAACTGTTTATTTCTGCAATTTCCCATTTAATACTTCTGGACTATGGTTGACCACAGATAACTGGATCCAAAGGTAATTAAAACCATGGAAGTGAAACTACAGACAAGAGAAGACTACTGTACAAAAAGAAGGAAGCAATGGAATGCAAAATGCACAGGAAATAATACTTAGATACCTTAAGGCTACATATGATTCAATGCTGAGATGAGCAAGGAAAGCTGGCAGACAGGCAGCTTATTTTGAGCAGGGTGGAGACTGAATGAAATGAGAGGAGGGTACACAGAACCCCACAGGGCGGTGAGGAGTGGGGACATGATATAAATAACTTGGAGAAGCAAAATGAAGACCATCTAGAGGAGGGCAGGTCAGTCTGTTGATAAATAAAGAGAGAGAGAAAGAAGTAGTAGTAGCAGTAGTATCCCTGCTATGGAAATCAAACATATTGTTATTCTCTGATTTGTGGTCATCCCCCTCACTATGTCTTCCTTTTTGGCTAGCAAAAGAGGATATAGTTGGGAAAAACTATAAACATCTGCAAAAATCTGACTAAAAAGGCATTTCCCCTCTCTTGCATTGCTGGAGTAAGCAAGAGGAGCCAAATTCTCATCGTGCATCAACTTTCTGTTCATGTAAATAATCTCAATTTATTTTTGAATTACTTTATGGGAACAGATGGCTTCCAAATGTACTATTTCTTACTATAGTATGTGGAAGCAATATCACTGAACTCTTAATTTAAGATGAAGAATAACACAGGCATACTTCATTCTTCAGTCTCTTTTGGTAGGCCTGATTTTCCTAAATTCAGTCTTACTTACAGTTCTGATGTCTCTTTGTTGTTTTTTGGGGGGGGTTGTTATTTTCTTTTATTTCTTGCAGTCTTTTTATTTTTGTTTTGTTAAACTATTCCCATCATACATACAAAAAACTATCACAACAAAATTCTGATGTAAAAAAATCTTTTGTGTAAAAAAAGCAATAACAGAATAGCAATAACAGAAGCGAGGCTTCCTATGAGCTACACATAAATAAAAGACTTGTTGTCAGGTGCCTTCAAGTCGTGTCTGACTCATACCAGACCCTCATAGGGTTTTCAATGGCTGACTGTTTTGGGATTGCCTCGGGAGTAGATTGCCAGGTCCTTCTCCTGTTTTTGTGGTGCTGAGAATCGAACTTGGGACCTCAGAGACTGCGGAGCGGCGCTCTACCAACTGAGCTAAATCCCAGCACAAATAAAAGACTTAGCTATATAAATATAGTCGGGTTTTGTACCTTACATCCTTAAAACTTTACAATAGACGATAATTCTATAACTTGAAATAATCACTGCAATTAACACTGAGTCACCTTAATTCTAACAAATGACACAAGCACTAAGAGAGCTCATCTAAACCTAGCCCAATGTGGGGGTTTAAATTAGAAGGTACAGTACTTGCTCTGCACTCTCTTGAAGCCCTAGGTTCAATCCCCAGCACCACAAAAATGGGAGAAGGACCTGGCAGCCCACTCCTGAAACAATCAGCCATCAAAAACCCTATGGATAGCAGAATAGCACTGACATAGTGCTGGGCATGGCACAGTGTCGGGTAATGTTGTGTGCTGTTGTACATAGAGTCACTATGAGTCAGACCCAATTCGATAGCACCTAACAACAACAAGAAGCCTAGGTCACTTGCACCTGCTATCTCTCCAAGGTTAAAGTTCACTTTTCCAATAAGCACCACAAATCTGGAAAGTAGTCTCACAGACAGATGTACCCATAACCACCTTAAGTAGAGTAAATAGCATTTCTGCCATTTAATTTACTAAGTCTCAATACAGCACACGGGAGAAGATGATTATAGGGAGATATTAACAGTATGTAAGTACTTCCCAGCTTAAATATTTTTTAAATTACTTTATTTTGGGGGGAAAAGGAGAGGGAATAGAAACATAACATACACACAAAAGAGGGGACAACTTATGTTTAAACAAGCAATGCTGAAGTTGAATAATAGGATAGAAAAAGTCTTCATACACCATCAGGACAACTAGGGCAAAGGAAATGAACTTCTGAATTCATCAACATCAACTTGGATTTCAAAAGGCACCTACCCTTTCAATGTTGATACCAAAGAATCCCACAGCATGGAAAATACCAGTTTGCTTCAGCAACTCAGAAAAATTCCTAGTCAATAATTGAAATAAAAATTATTAAATGGTAAAGTGTGTCAAATTTTGGACTAATATACACCCACCAGAAATCAAAAAAGATGCTATAGTAATTGACAAACCGTCTAATAGAATCAATTTGACAATGAGGTCAAACCTTAGGCCGTTCTTTTATAAACTGGCACAAATCAAAATTTCCCAGAGGTTTCCTTGCCTGTAATTGCATGCTTTTACTCTAGAAGCATGATTTGTATGCTCTTGCCTTTTCAATAAAGCAGCCTATAATGTGAGCAATGAGAATGCCATGTGCTGGTGGAGACTGTGTTCTCCCGTACCACAGACACATGGAACAGTACAGCTAGGCATGATTCAGAACCACTACATATATTGAGACACAGTGGTTCTAAAAGCTTTTAACATTAGAAATTCTTTATATGTTAACAAGGAAGAAATAAGTCAATAGAAGAAAAAATACTAATAGGATGGGGAAGTTTATGAATGGATTAGTAGAATATATGTATTGAATAAAGACATTCGTATGATAGAAACTATACAAAGAGATAGCTACATCAAAAATAACTAATTCAACAGCAGAAAAATAATTCAAAACTGGATGTACCTATAAAAGAATATGTTGTTGTTAGGTGCTGTCGAGTGGGTGTCCAACTCATAGTGACCCTATGTACAACAGGTGAAACATTATTGTTAGTGTTCCTCTGCTATTCATAGAGTTTTCAATGGCAGATTGTTTTGGGAGTGGGTTGCCAGGTCCTTCTCCCAAGTCTACAGCACCTGGTATTCCCAGACCCATCCAAGGACTTGTTGTTGTTGTTGTTGTTAGGTGCCATCGAGTCGTGTCCAACTCATATCGACCCTCATAGGGTTTTCAATGGCTGATTGTTTCGGGATTGCCTTGGGAGTGGGTTGCCACGTCCTTCTCCCATTTTTGCGGTGCTGGGAATCGAACTCAGGACCTCAGAGACTACAGAGCAGCGCGCTACCAACTGAGCTAAATCCCAGCCCCTATCCAAGGACTTAACCAGGCCCAATCCTGCTTAGCTTCCAAGATCTGATGGGATCGGACACCATAGTGGTACGGCTGCAGGCATAAAAGAATATAGGTTGTAAGGAAACGTGTGACTTCAAAAGTTTCATTATGTTTAACAATGAAACATCTTTAGGACCAAAATTATGGAACTGAGCACATTATCAAAAGTAGACACACTTCTTTATCAAGTCCTGTGTGAATTCCAATGACTAAAGAATGCTAATATCTAAGGACTTCACGACTAGAGGAGTGAGGGAAGTTAGCCTAACACCAGATAAGCCTGCCCACAAATCTCAGAGAAAAGTCTGAACCTGTAGGGACATTTAAGAGAGCTAGGTCAGGCAGACTAAGATGTTAGGCCTACAGGCTGACAAATCCCAGCCCTCAGCCATTTTCAGTCCTCAAACAAAGGATCATAAAAGTCCTGTGCTTTGTCACCCCATTATATGGTGGGAGTAGGGTTGGAGGATATGACTAGAGGACAGGCTTCAATGCCCTCTCTTCTTTTATTGACAGAATCTTGGAATCTTAGCAACAGACTCTCACTCCATATCCCGGAACCATTTTTCCAATACAGAATGTTCATGGGTACTTCCATCCAAATCCTACTGATCCTATAAAACTTGATCCAAATCCTACCTCTGATATGGAAGTCTTTCCTACTTAGCTTCACAGAAATGACTTTGTCCTCTGAATCCTGCGCACATACCTATCAGTGCTAGCTGGAGACCCACTTTCACCCGCCTCAGCTCCAGTAGCTTCCTGGAATTTTTTGTTAGCTTCTCATATATTCTGACCTTACACTTTGCATCCACAGAGCTCCATAATCAAACATTAGAAATACACATTCAGAGCTGGAGGTATAGCTCAAAGGTAGAGTTACTGCCTAGCACGCTCAAAGCCCTAGGTTGGATCCCTAGTATGACAAAAAGAAAAAATAAATAAATAAAGCACATTTAATGAGTAATTTTTATATTCCTACCTGGATAACCCCTCTCATTTCCCATTTAGTCATTTTTGCTTATAGCAAGCTCAAAAAGATACAATGATACACTCCTCATTACAGTTAACAACTTCAAACCAGGTGATGACACACACCTGTAATCCCAGCTACAGCGGAGGCTGAGGCAGGAGGATCCCAGGTTTAAAGCCTGAGGCAAGCCTGTGCAAATGAGACACCCCATCTCACAATAGGTGGGATTTAGCTCAGTTGGTAGAGTGCAGCTCTGCAGTCTCTGAGGTCCCGAGTTCAATTCCTAGCACTGCAAAAATGGAAGAAGGATGTAGCAATCCACTCCCAAGGCAATCCCAAAACAGTCAGCCATTGAAAACCCAACACTATGAGGGTCACTATGAGTTGGAGACGACTCCCTGGCACCTGACAACAGCAACATCTCATAATAATTTTAAAAAATGTAAAAGGGGGCTGGGGCAAGGTGTGGCTCAATGGTAGAGCATTTGCCTAGCATGTACAAGGCCCAAACATCTGGTACTGAAAAAAAAAAAAAAGATACCACCTTTCAATGGGTTCTCAAGGTGAAGTGTAAGGGCTTTCATTTTATTTTCTAGAGTCTCTGTAAATGAAGATGACTGTGTACCTTGTCAGGAATGAATAAGATAATGCAGACAAAGTAGGAAGCACATAGCTAAATGCACACAAAAGTACTAATTGTGGCTCTTTTGTTTCATCCCAGTAGATCAAATGCCACTTTAGCTTTCCCCTTCTCACCTGCTAAAAGATTAGAATCTCAACAAAACTTATTTTGACTGACCTACAAGTAAATTAATAGGCTCTACGTTAGAACCTGACAGTTTTTCCTACGTATAAAGTACATGCACTTGAGTGACAGAGTCTGGGCATCCACTGAGCATCTCAGGTCTTCTATGTTTCTGTATTTTCTTCTTGGTTTTCAACTGTGTTCAGATACACTACATTGCCAAGAGTGCAGTTCTGCATAGTGGCTGCCAGAAGAGTTACTTTTTATAAGGCATAAAACAAATGACCTATATTACACACTTGGGGGAAGGACCTGGCAACCCCCTCCCAAAAATCAATCTGCCATTGAAAACCCTAGGAACAGCAGAGAAGCACTGACAATAGTGTTTCCCCTGTTGTACAGAGGGTCGCTATGAGTAGGATACCAACTCGACAGCACCTAACAACAACAACAACATATTACACAACTCAATGGAGAAAAAGTTTTCTATGTCACTCTGTCTTGCAAAACTTATGAAAACATATTTAAGGATCTTCATATGCCATTCTGATTTTAAGAGATACTCTGTAAACTAAATAAAAGCGCAGGTGAAACCACTATCTCTATGGAATATAATACCACTCTAAACCTTCAACTCTCCTAGAACTTTTTTTATGTAGGGAAATGCCAACACCACGCATGCTGAAAGTCATTTTAACCCTTACTTTATTTTGCTTTGTTGTTCTTCCAAATAAAGAATGGTGCTCAACTAAATATTTCTTTAGAATACAAAGAAGAATACATGTGGTTAACACCCAGCATTTGACTTGAGTCAAAGATGTTTTGCAGAAACAAATCTTTAACACATTTGAGTACTCAAATTTTATTTAAAATAACTGGCTATATAGAATACTTTTTTTGTCTTTATTGGAGTTGTCTTAAGTTCCCACAAACTGAGGTAACATCCATTTGTGCCTTCTGTTCGAAGTAATATTATACTTTTGGTTGAGGAATTATCACAGAGCATCTGAATTTTAACTAATTAGAGTTTTCTGAGCATTAAACACATGCAAGTGAGACTCACAATTTAAAACCTGCAAAACCCACAACACAAGCTGCCCATAAGCAGAGAGAATAAGCATGAACATTTTTAAGCATCCACCTCATATGGCAAAGTTATAACTGAAAGATGGGGTTCCTACTTTTAAAGCACTGATCCTCTCAAAGAAGTGCCAACACAGCAGACACATCAAGTTCACATAACTAGAGGAACAACTCTTTGAGTTTCCCTACCAAACTATGCAAACACACTATTATTGGTCCTGCTGGCTCTATTTTCTGCAGTTCTACACAACCATCCTATAATTCATAGTACACTCGATGGCAGAAGGGAACTCAAATTTAATTACAAATTTTTTTTGTAAGTTAATGATTCAAGCAATTCTTGGAATAATTCTACTTGAGAAGATGTAACAGGTCCTATCAAAAGATCCTCCCCAGCTGCTGAAGCTCAACTCTGGAAATTCCCTCTTTCTTACCCATTCCTGACTATCCCTAAATCCAAATAACAAAGTTTAATGGCATTGGAGAGTGCTTTTTACCTCCAGTGAACTCAGAACTCTATGTAAATATTCATTAGGGATCCTGGTAAGTGTTTACTGAATTAAAGAGGGGAAAGGGCAACTGGAAACCTAGCCTCCTAAAGCCAAGGCCTGCTCCCTGTCCCTGCCACCTTCTTCCTCTATTACAGTGAGCTGGGAGACCTTGATTTGAGGGTATGGCCAATCCAGGACCCCGGGGATCTGACGCTCGCCCAGGAGGCAAGAACAGCTGAGGGGTCTGAACAGTGGCTCTAAAGTGGGGCATCCACTCCCCTGGGAAATGTTCGGGGCCTGCCAGGATTCGAACCGTCCCCCAGGGAGCGGAAGCGGAGAGTTAGAAACCCAGTCAGTTCTGTACGGATCCCAAGGCCCCAATTCCATTCCACCACCCTCCTTCCTGTGTATGGATCCTGCTCTGACAACTCCAACAACCAAAGAGAAAGCAGACATCTCCGAAATATGTCAACACATGACATAACTTGAAAAAGCTGGCTACTTATTGGCGCGAGTTATAACTTGCCGGACTCAAACAGGAAAACCGGCTCGCTTTAATTATTTTTCCTTTACTATGCCATGCTTCCCCTCCAGGGCCCCCGCAAAGGTCAGGTTACTGGGAACCAGGTAGTCCGGGTGGTAGGAACCAAACAGCGTGGGCGGTGGACGAAAGAAAGTCAAGGAAGGAGGAAGCTGGTCGCTTCTAAAGCCACAACTGACTCGGATTCGCGACAATCGCTGCGGCTTCGGTGCTCGCACAGGCGCAGGAAGAGGAAGGCTCGGCACTTCCTCGCAGGCGGCACCAAGTTGCCCGAACACCGGGTGCTATAACCGAGAGGGCCTCGCGGCACAGCGCTGATGCCCTCGGGTTGGACCTGGGCGCGCCACCTTTGTCTGGGTTTCCGTATCAGGATGGGCGACGCCTCGAAGCCAAGAGGGTCTGACCTGGTTGGAGGCGCAGACGGGGCTACCGGCGCTCGCGCTCCCAGCCCAGCAGCGGGCCAGGAAGCCGCCGCGGCGGCCAGAAACCTCCCACTTTCACTGCACACCCCGAGCGCACCCGTGAGTCCCAGCCCACTGACGCTTCCCGGCGCGGCCGCCACCGGGTGGAGAGCCTGGGACACGCGCGCTCGCGGGCGCAGCGGCCGGTGCATCTCTGCCCTGCGGGCAAGGTTCCTCCGGCCGCTGTGCAAAGGCAGGCCACCGTGCCCTCTAACAGAACCCGCTTCTCCCCCGCCCACGCGCCTACTGGGGAGCGCACAGGCCGGTTGGACCCCCAGCGCTGCCAGATTTACGAGTGGCCACCACATCGCGGAAGGCGCGACGGACAGCCAGCCACCCTCCGCGCACGGCCTGCTCCTCCGCCCTCTCTCACCTGCCTGCACCGTGTCTGAGAGGTCGTGCCCGGGGGCTGCAGTCCTGGGAAACTCCTTCAGTTTTCTGGCACTGAGGTTCAACCCCCCGGAGTTGGCCGCCTCCTCCAGTGCGCGCTCCAGGCTCCGGTTCAAGGGCAGGTTGAAACCCCCACTGCCGCCGCCGCTGGCCCCAGTTCCCCCGTGGTGCTGGTGGTGATGGTGGTGGTGGTGGTGGTGGTGGTGGTGGTGGTGATGATGATGTGGGTGCAGAGCAGGGACGGAGAGGGCAGGGACGAAAGGTTGGGGTTCGCTTCCCGGCGTCGCCATCTTCTCCCGGGCCCCCCCACCCCACCCCGCCGCTCCTGCGGGGGGGCTCACAGCCTTCCCAGGCGGGAAGACGGCAGCTCGGGCCGAGTCCTGGCAGTGCTCCCTCGAAAGGCGCTGGAGAGCGAGAGGAGGCGGCGGCCAGGAGCGCGGAGTGCGGGGCGGAGCGGGAGACAGCTGCGGCTCCTCGGTCTTGAAGGTTTCCGTCCCCGGGAAGCTGAGGACTGCGGCGCGGCGGCGGCAGCGCGCATGTGTCTGCTCCCGCCTGCTCCCTCCTCTCGCCGCTCTCCCCTCCTCCGCCTCTCGCTCTCTCCTCCTCCTTCCCCTAAGCTGTCTGCACAGCCCCAGCCTTTCCCTGCACCCAGCCTCGCCATTCGCCCCGAAATCCAAGCCGGATGCCCGCCGCGGTTGATCCTTAGGGTTTCCTTCTGCCCCTCCGGGGATTTTAGGGTACCAGGGTTTATAAAGGGATTGAACAAACGGCGGCGAGAGAATGGATGGGATTTGAAATTCAGAGATCACGGAGAGGAGAGTTACTCTAGCTGTTTGACCCAGAGTCCCCCCCCCCCCCCGCGAAAAGGCAGTTTTTCACGAAAGGATTAATCCCACAGATGCCTCCTGGCACTTGGGCAAATTCTGTCATTAAACTCAGTAGCCTCATAAGTGGAAAATTTGACTCAGTCTGCAGAGGAAATTATGAAATTTATCTAAGATCATCCCTATAGTCAGAGGAGGAGCTGGATTCGAACTAGTGTCCCTGAGACTCTAGGGTTGTCGCCTTGCACTGTGCTCTTGGAGCCAGATTCCAACGCTATAGACAAATCCGAAGGAAAGACTTTGAAAATGGATCACCTTCATGGTGGAAAGAATACGTCGTCATATGAAGGAGTAGGCTTGGCTACGGCTGATTGAACCCCAAATTGGGGGGGGGGCGCTGAGAGAGGTTAGAAAGCCAGTGACCCATCAAACCAGTAAGTCACAGGTTGTTGAGCCTGTTGTTAGGTGCCATGAGTCCGACTCATAGCAATCTTCATACCATCAAAGTGTCCTTGGGCTGCTTCTCCTTGTCCCTGTGGGGCATAGGAACTGACTTGTCCTCTGGCCAACAAATGAATTCACGTTCTGCCATCACGACCCACAGTAGGCGCCCTGGCCAATGATCCCATGCCATGGGGGACAGAGAACATCTGTCACCTAAATCCAGAGTAGAGGGCAGACGGATGAGTTCACACCTTTCCTGAAGGTTCAGCTCCCACTCCTTAGAGACTTTATTTTTTTCTCTACACTCAAAGCTTGATAGTCTCTACAGGGTGACTTGTCTTGGGGAAATGAGGCTGGGAGTGAAATTCGAAAATAATACAACTTTGGAGTACAATATGCAGTCTGTTAAGTGGTAATGCAGATTGAATTTGTGACTGAAGTATGGTATCATCTATGTCATTTCCATTGACGCCCTTATTTCTATGGGCAAGGGCTTCACACCTGAGAACAATTGGGTTCCAGTTTGGGTGCCTGTTCAATATGTTAAAATTTAGAGAGTTCGGTTCAGTTCTGGTTCAGATTAAAATCCTAGGTATAGACATAGGACTTGTGGCTGAGAACAAAACAGTCTAATCTTCTCGGAAGAGACAGGCGCCACCTATTGGTGTCTCCCCAACCTCCTCTGTCTCCAACCCCTTTCCTCCCTTGACTTCCCAGGCTTGTAAAAACTAGGCTTCAAAATAAGTTATAATAGCAATATGAAAATCACATAAAAAATTAACCTACCTTCCTCTGCCCTCACTGATCTTTCCCCAAAAAATTTGAGTGAGAAACAAAGAGAAACAGGAAGAAAATTTCAATGGAAAATATTCAGCTGAAACCAGGTAATAGCAGGCCCTCTGTATGTAGGATGTGGTCAAGGACATCAGGCTGACTGCAAACTTAGTTCAGAGCAAGAATTGTTAGGATACATCATATAGATCATAACTTTTCTTCAGCCAAAAATCATCAATCATTTTTAGTGGAAATAATGAGACTATAAGTCCATGATTTGCTTTTTAACAAATGATAAGTATTTGTTAGATTGGCCTAGTCACTGTAGTTTGCTTTACCTTATACAGGTCACTAACCTGTAAACTCCTCGAGTTGCGGACCTATTCATCTAAGCATCTCCCATTCCATATCCGAGAATCTAGGGTAATACTTTGTACATAATGAGTGCACAATGAATATTAATAATTAAACATTGCATAATAGGCAACTGATTAACAGATTGCTATTTGTTGATACATCTTTACAGTTTTAAATGATCTCCCTGCAGGAAAGAGTTTTTCCTTCAAATTGGTGGTTGTACTTTATCCTTGAAACAATTATTCAAGCAACATGACAAGCCATTTTCCCTGGCTGTCTTATTTCTTCATTTTTTAAAAAAAGATAGACATACCTCTTTTAATACTCTGCTTATTTCTTCTGAATACAGTACCCTCCTCCTGTTCCACCCTCCCCTCTCTGTACATATAGTCCACTGGGGTCATCCAAATTATTACATCTGGACATTGTTGGTTAGTCCAGAATTGTACTTCTAACCACATGACAGGGCACCCTGAGGATCCTGTGTCCACACCTAGGTTCTGACTATTCCTAATTCTCATCATTGGTTCCTGTGAGCTATCCAATACATAGTTGGTCCTCGACATTTCTGTATTTTCCATCTCTGGGTCAGGCATCCTCAGATTCAGCCAACTTTAGATCAAGAACATTTGGAAGGCAGGCATGGTGATACACTCCTGTAATCCCAGCACTTGGGAGACTGAGGCAGGAGGATCTCCAGTTCAAGGCCAGCCTAGGCCACATAACAAGTTCAAAGGCAGCCTGGGCAATATAACAAAACTCTATCTCAAAAAAACAAGCAAAAAAAAAAAGGAAAAAATTTATATATGCACTAAATGTGAGTAGATTTTTTCACTTGTCATTCTTCCCTAAACAGTACATTATTAACAATTATTTGCCTAGTATTTACATTCAATTAGGTATTGAAAGAAATCTAGTGGTGATTTAATATATACAGGAGGATGTGCATAGGTTCTAAGCAAATACTATGTCACTTACACAAGAACTTGAACATACTGGTTTTGTGATATCCACAGAGGGCCCTAGAACCATTCCCCATGGTAAAACTTTATTTGTAATATATTATGCTTTTTGCCAAAGTCAATTTATTTGATTTTCTGTCAGTGCAACAAGAGTTCTAATTGATATATTGAATCTACCATATTTCATTCTTTATTCCCCATTGTTTCTCTATACACTCCTAGTTTTGGATAATCTAATCATAAGTTTTTACAGACTATTTGCATGATGGTAGCGTATTTTTTTCATGTTTTATCTTCAGCATCTTCCAATTATTATATGAAGTAACATAACTGAAATTATTGAGTAAAGGAGGAAATAGAAATATTTTCAGTTGAAAGTGTTGACCGTTAGGAAAAAAAGTGATCCATTTAAACAACAAACTAAAAAAATTAAAGTCTTTTTGAAAAGGTTCTTCTTGCACTCTGAAAATGTATCATATCACAAACTTCTACATTTAAGATTCCAACTGTTTCAGTCTTGCTTGAAACATGGAGCTGTGGACAGGCTTATAAGAACCAAACTTATTAAGAATGGGAGACAGATTTGAGGGTGGCCCTTCAGCCCATGCCACCTTCTCTGATAACCACTATGAATTCTCTTTGAGAGGGAACCCAAAGCATTGACTGAAGGATGGGCGTGGTCAGCCATGTTTGTGCTTCATGTACCCCAATGTGCCTTCCACCCTAAGCTAACTGGACAAGAAGAAGCTGACACAAAGTCTGGTCATTCCACCAGACTGTCCACCGAAAACTTAATCAAAAGCACAGGGAGACCAGAGTCAAATAAGAATAGGCATTTGACCCCAAGGCCAAGTAGAGTCCAGGCTTATTTACATCTTTTTACCTCTGTATTCTCTAACCCCTCTGCTTCAGTTTCTTCTTTTCTAAAAAGGAGTAAATTTCCTGATTAGCACCACCCTTTTCTGGTTACTCCCTCCACATGCTCTCAGTATCAAAGAATTCTTTGTAATATATCTGTAAATATTTGTCTGTAAACATTTATCTGTAAATGATCGGGGCATGTTGTTCAATAGCTTCCAGGGACAGGGATCAGGCCCTTTGTTTTTATTCACTGCCTACATGATTTAATAAATAAAGTTGTCTGACTGAGATGTTTGCCTGTGATAATCCATCTAATACCACCAAAGTGAATTTCTCTAAATTACTATCTTGGACCTGTTTCAGAGATTTCTCTTGCATTCTAAAACACTAATCTGTGGTCCCGGACATTGGTGAAAAAGTGACCCTGACAAAATGAAAAAATTAGGACGTGTTGAGTTTTTAAAAAATAAATAAAACTGAATATATTCAATTTCAAGAATTGTATGTAGTTGTGAAAGTGTGACTTTCCTATTTTGCTGGTAGGAAAAAAACATGAGAAAATGGTAATAATTATAATACTAATATCTTTTTTGAAAAAATAAACCACCAGAGTCAGTTAACAATTCTTTCACTTTATCTGTGAAGTCAAAAACCTAGAAATGACTCACCTAGACTCTTGGTTTTCTTTGTTGTTGTTAGGTGCCATGGAGTTGTGTCTGACTCATAGGGATCCTCATAGGGTTTTCAATGTCTGATTGTTTCCAATTGCTCTGGGCGTGGGCTGCCATGTCTTTCTCAAATTTTTGCAGTATTTCATTCTTTCTAGCGTCAGTCACACCAGCTGTGATTCAGTGTAATGTTCACAGTATCCTTGTGAGAGCATTTTTTGTTTGCCCCAATCCAGATCATTTTCCCTCTCTGCCCCAAACACCCCAACAGAAAACCTCAGCCCCTTATAAGGAGTCATTCCTCCTCCTTATGGAGCAAAGAAGCAGGAGCTATTGGCAAATGTCCAGATTCTGTCCTGTCCCTGTCTCCTTATTCTCTCCCAGACCAAAGCAGAGCATGAGCTCCTAGACCTGGGAGACGTCATTCAAATCCTCCTTTCTGTGGCAGCGCCCACCAAGTAAACTACAGAATGTGGGCAATTGGGATGAGAGTCTCAATGAAACTGAATTTCGGAACTGTTCTCTAAATGACAATGGAGAATCAGTGTGTGATGAAAGAATTGTCTGTTTTAGTTTTAGTTTTCATGAGCATACTTAGACTCATGATAAAACACTATTTTTGTGGGATTTTTATTATTTTAAATAAATACTTTTTAAAAATTATATGTGAGCTACTGTAATCAATTGTATTGGGAGAAAGACCTGACAGCCCACTCCCCCAGAACAATCAGCCATAGAAAACCCTACAAATAGCAGAGAAGTGCTGACATAGTTCTGGGCCTGTGACAGTGAGCGGGGGAGGGTTTCATTTGTTGTACATAGGGTCACTATGAGTCAGACTTGACTTGAAGGCACCTAACAACAAACGAACAACAATCATATAGCAGAGACAATATAAGAGAGATATTAGCATTTTGAAAGAACCTATATAGAAAATGCTGGGATTTAGCTCAGTTGGTAGAGTGCTGCGCTGCAGTCTGAGGTCCTGAGTTCAATTCCCAGCACTGCAAAAATGGGAGAGGGACCTGGCAATCCACTCCCAAGGCAATCCGGAAACAGTCAGCCATTGAAAACCCTATGAGGGTCGCTATGAGTCGGATACCGACTCAACGGCACCTAACAACAATATAGAAAATATGATTTGGATCACTCAGAATATGAAGTCTGCAGCTATAGCACCCTGGTATCCAATTCTGGTTGATCTTGGAAGCTAAGTAAGGTCAGGCCTGGTTAGTCCTTGGATGGGAGACTGCCTGGGAATAACAGGTGCTGCAGGCTAAGGAGAAGGACCTGGCTACCCACTCCTGAACTAATCCACCATCCAAAACTCCATGAATAGCAGAGAAGGACTGACAATAGTGCCAAGCATGACACAGTATCTGGGGGTCTGCTTCATTCTTTTGTACATAGGGTTGCTATGAGTCAGACCTGATTTGACAGCACATAACAACAACAGCAACAGAATATGAAGCTGATTATGATCTGTGGTTTTAACTCAGTGGTAGAATAACTTGCCTAGCATGTGCAAGGCCTTGAGTTCTATCCCCAGTACTACAAAATAAATAAGTAAGTAAATAAATAAATAAATAAAATAAATGAAAAATAAAATGTTAATTGTAACAAAAAAGAATATATTTGATTTAATGAAATTGAGATCTCCTTAAATAAATTGTAGGGAAAAGATGTCAATGAACAATAGCTGACCTTTTGGTTCCTGGCAGAAGTCTCTTAAGGATGTGGATGTAAATGTTAGGTAATTGATTAGTATTAGATAATAGCTTTAATATAGTTGATTCACCTCCATGTTTCACTTGTTCATCATATTATGTCATTGGTTTACAATATAGGTTTATTGTGCTACTGAGTTATAATATGATAAATATATTAATTATTTAGGGGAATTAAGAATTTATTCATAAATAAAATGTTTACCTTCTGTGGATAAACTCAAGTAGCATTATCCAGCCTATGGTCCTCAGATCTTAATTCTTTTAGCTGCTAACTGTGTTATTGCCAAATAAATTTAGAGGATGAAGGATTAATAAAGTAGTTCAAAAGTTGTTTTACTGTGAGATCTCCGGGAATCTTTGATGTGCCAACATACATTGTAAATATGCAAGAAGGAAAGATGATTCACATGCAGCTTTCTCACATATATTCGACCAATAAATCTCTCTCTGTAAAACTGTTATTCACAGAACACCCTTTGAGAGACCCCACACTGTGGTAATCGCTCTCGCTGTTATCTATAAAACATCCCAAGTGAACAGATCAAGATTTGCCTTTTGATCAGTACTTCACATGATGTCAAATGTCATTAATGTAGCACCTTCTCAGTACATACCACTCCAGGCTTGTGGTTCATTAGGTGAATTTCACAAGAATAAAAAAGATTTCCTACTCATACCTAAGGTATTTTGCACCTGATTCAGACATTAATTTGTATGTTCCCCCAAAGCAGTTTTTAAGACTACAGTGTCATTACAGGGAAATTTTCCAAATCCAAGGCCATGATTACTGCCTAGTCAGATCCAGAATGGCTCCCAGAGTTGCTATTCTCCCTGGATTTAAAAGGAGATGCACTCTGGTTATAATGACATTAAGCATGATATACCCCAATGATGTTATTACTGTCCATATTAAACACTAGATGTCAAGGACCTCAAGTTATTTCTCAAACCCTTTCAGGGCATCATTCAAAGAGGGGCCACACATGGATTTCAGAAATAAGGGTGGACGAGCCGGGCGTGGTGGCGCACGCCTGTAATCCCAGCGGCTCAGGAGGCAGAGGCAGGAGGATCACAAGTTCGAGACCAGAGGCAGTCTGCGTAACTTAGCAAGACCCCATCTCAGAAAAAAGTAAAAGAGAAATGGGCTGAGGGTGCAGCTCGGTGGTCCAACACTTGAAGAGCATGCAAGTGTGAGGCCCTGGGTTCAACCCCCAGTACTGCAAAAAAAAGAAAAAAAAAAGAAAAGAAATAAGGGTGGATAATAAAGTGGCAGGGCAGAAGCAAAGGAAGGTGCACATTTCATTCTCATCTCCTGAAAACCAGGTCAGTGGGTAGTACAATCCATCACAGTTCCATCAGGATTTAATTCAATTTCTGGTTGATGAGGAGAGAGCAAAGTGAGGATTAGTAGAATGGATTTAGGAGACTGAACAGGAAGGAGGTTCACTCCCCAGTGAGGGTGAACAGGACCAGGATCCCTCACAATATCCATAGGGGTACATGTTGCCTACAGGTCTGGTCACAGCTACAAGAAGCCCCAGACACCTACTAAGAGCAAAGATGGTTTCAGGCCCTGTGGATTTAAGTGAATTTCAAGCCTGTACTACGGGTACCTATGGTAGAGTCTCAGTCTGGAAGAAATGTCTAGGTAAACGGGTCCACAGCTCAACTGGTAGAGTTTCAGGACAGGGCTCCAGGGACAGTGGTGAGCTGTAGTCTCATTGTGATGCCCCTGCACAGCACGGGATGGCTCTGCAAGGATGGCCCAGAAGCTGCTGACTGCAGTTGCTTATGGGGAAGAAAACTGGGAAGATGGATGGCAAAGATATTTGCCTTTCTTTGATACATTTTTTTGTTCCATTTAAACATTTCACCTCCAGTGTCTATAACTTTTATAAGCAGTGAACTAATTCAGTTTAAAGACACCTGTTGAGGAGATTGAGTGTGTAGCAATAGCCAGTAGGGAGGAGTGGGTGAGTCTCAAGGAATATTTCAGTGATATCCTGCTCTGCAGGGTGAACTGGAAGTGAAGCAGCACACCCGAATCGTGACATAATAATACAGGGTGCGATAAGGAGTTGTTGGACGAGGATGAGGTGACAGGCCATGCACAAATCATGGCTTGATGAGAACTATTTGGAAGGGAAAGACCACAGAGTGTCTGCATTCAACAAAGATTTGCTGAGTTGCCTCTGAGCCGCAAGCAATGCTTGTTAGTGGGTATGCAATGGAGAGAAGTTTTCTCTCTGCATTGTTCTCAGGGCAAATGCCAGAGGCAAGAAAGGAGGACACTGATCACGCTTTGTCTGTATGAGAGCAGTTGCAGCATAGCTTATGAACTTCCAGGCTGCAGAGGTAAGGAGAAGTCCAAGGAAGCAGAAATGATGGGTGAAACCTTCTTATTCTAAGCATTTAGGGTTTAGGGAAAAGAAAAGATTAAGAGGTGACTAAATTGGCAAAGAGAGTGGGGAAAACCAGTATAATTTTAAGATGAGGAAGGCCTGAGAAGATCTAAAAGAAAAAAGAATCCCACAAGGAAGGTAGTATTGGAGAGACCAGGAGGAGGAAGTAGGGCTAAGGATGGAGGGGACAATCACAGGTGTGACATCCAGAAAAGAGGAAGAGATGAGGCGAATGGAATCCAGGGTAGAGGAAGGATTCAGATGCCGCCTCCAGAGCAACCTGCCATGGAATCATTCTTTTGTGGTTGGTGTTTTGTTTTGGATTTTGAGACAAAGTCTCCTTACTTAGCCCAGGCTGGCCTCAGTCTCCCACGTGCTAGGATTTACAGGTATGAGCAACCATGCCTGGCTTTGTCACTGAATTCTTAATGTTGCCCACAAGTGTTGTTTTTCCTCTCAGGTGTGTCTATTTACTTATATTTCTATGGATTGGAAAATCAAATTTAAAATTGTGTAACTTGGTAACAAAGATTTAAAAACAAAAAGGCTTTTTTTCTTTCTTTTTTTTTTTTTTTTTTTTTTTTTTTCCAGTATTTGGGGGTTAAACTCAGGGCCTCACACAAAGTTTCCAGGTGCTCTACTGCTGAGACTAAATGCCTCCAAACTCCTTTCTGCAGTCAAGGCCATGCCATTGAGTTTGGAGGGAGCCTGTCAGCTCCTCGGCCAGAGAGGCCCCAGGAATCTAGTCCATCTTTCCCATGCTACAGAAACTGAAATAAATGCCTGAAGATGAATTGCCCCATGCCATGCCTTTGGCCAGTGCAGAATACTGACTTGAACTCAGTCTATACTTCCTACTCAGTATTTTCTCCTAGTTTTTCAATGACAACAGAAGTCATTGACTATGCCACTCCCTGCTACGGTGGGGAATCTGCTTGTGTCCTTCCATCAAGGTGGCTCATCTGCTTCCCACTTGAGCATGGCTTTATCAAAAGGATATGGCTTAGGGTGCTGGCTCATCCAGCTGATGCTAGGTACAGCTGTCACAACTAGTCCAAGGAGCTGGAAGTGGTGGCGCATATCTGTAATCACAGCGGCTTGGGAGGTGGAGCCAGGAGGATTGCAAGTTCGAGACCAGAGGAAGTCTACATAACTTAGCAAGTTTGAGACCAGAGGAAGTCTATGTAACTTAGCGAGACCCTGTCTCAGGAAGTAAGGAAAAAAAATAAAAGGGCTGGGGGTGCAGCTCAGTGGTCCAGCACTTGCAAAGCATGCAGGTGTGAGGCCCCGGGATCAACCCCCAGTACCACAAAAAAAAAAAAAAAAAAAAAAAGGTCCAAGGGATCAGAGATGGTCTGGCCACTTGTCTCTGGGGTGGGATAAGAAGTGTGCCATGGTCAAGGTAAGTACCCAAAGGCCAGGTGAAATATAAGGTCATGAATAAGTTGACATCTGCTTTGTGTACAGACCTTCCAGGATCCTTTCTGTCATGATCCAAAAGGCTGGGTTCCTTTGACCTCTAGATCAGTGACTACAAAATATTTTGGAGATGGTAGGTCCTCTGAGATTATTTTTTCAGCCAGATATATACCATCTCCCCAGAAAAAAAAAAAAACAATATTGATTCCTACACATACTGTTTTGTATACAATTTCAAAGGTATTAGAGATTCTCTAGGGGCTGGGATTTAGCTCAGTTGGTAGAGCGCCGCTCTGCAGTCTCTGAGGTCCCAAGTTCGATTCCCAGCACCGCAAAAATGGGAGAAGGACCTGGCAATCCACTCCCAAGGCAATCCCGAAACAGTCAGCCATTGAAAACCCTTATAAGGGTCGCTATGAGTCGGATACTGACCCAATGGCATCTAACAACAACGACAGAGATTCTCTAAACCCTCTGGATGCCTGCAGCCGTAGCGCTTTGGCATCTGATTCCACCAGATCTCAGAAGCTAAGCACGGTCAGGCCTGGTTAGTACTTGGATGGGAGACAGCCTGGGAACACCAGGTGCTGTAGGCTTGGGAGACGGACCCAGCAACCCACTCCCAAAAATCAATCTGCCATTGAAAACCCTATGAACAGCAGAGAAGGACTGACAATCGCCTGTTGTTAGGGTCACTATGAGTCAGATACGGACTCAACCGGCACCTAACAACAACAACAAACCCTCTAGGGCTGGCCACATATTGCCTAATCCACCCTGACTCTAAAAAAAGCTCTGTTTTTAAAACCTCAAAAGGCATGCGGGCCCATTTGACTATCTCTGAAAGTGTTGTGCTTTTTATGTACAGCAAGTTTTTCTTCTCCAAAGCCCCTGACACTTGCATTGAGCACTGGCAGAATTATATTACACTGGAACCATCTTCCAGCCAGGAAGTCAGCATGCTGGTGTTGAGAAGGGGCTGATGATGGAAATGTTGCCATGGCAACTCCAGGCCCCGTCTTTCCAGCTCTAAACTCCTGTTAAGGCTTCCGGGGCCACAACCCACATTGGATCCACCCCAGCTTCTCTTAATCACTTCCCACAGCTCAACTTCGATTACCCATGTGTGTTCAGGCCCTTTCCAGCCTTCCTGCCATCTGGCAGATGATGAGACACCATATGTCAGCAGCAGGATATGGGCCCCCACCCATGGCTGAAGCACAGACCTGCCCTCGTAAGCAGCATGGCAGCCCAGCGTGTGGCTCAATCCCCAATGACACCAGGCGTCTCCTGCCTGAGTCTGCAACCAGAACACACATGACTGAGGTGCCTCCCACTCTGGCTGAGTTTGTGGTAAACAGCATAAATGTGTTTGGGCAACGTTTTAGTCAGCCGTCACCTTCCATTTACCTAGGTCTAAGAGTCATCTCACGTGTAAGTACACTTATTGTCTAGTTAAACAGCCCTTTACTCTTTCAAGTTAAAACTTTCAGGAGGCAAGGGCTTTGCTATTGAGTTGATTGGATATATGACCCAGCTTTTCACCCAACACCATCCCCAAAGGGCTCGAAGTTGCTCAAGGAATCATAACGGACGGAAGAGAAACTTGTGAAGCCTGAGGGCAAAACACTGCATTAGATGTCTTTAACAGAAGCAGGAACTTTCTGTTTTTACACTTCATTACATGGGAACGTGGTAGGTATATAGATGAATTGTGCAGTTGGCCCTGAGGTGTGTAAATGAGGAGGAGTTGGGACAACCTAAGAGTGCAAACCCCAGGCAGTGGATGGTGGCCTCGTGATCTGATATGAGAGAATCACACGCCTTTCAGGTCCTTTCTACTTATTAGATGACACTGTTCTCCACTGGCCATTTTAAGCTACATGTGCCTCTTTCTACAAATGAGGGGGTTTGGGTCCAGATGGCTGCATTAAGCAATACCTGTTTCTGGCAGAGGACTAAGCTCAGTGGTAGAGGGCATGACACCTTGGATTCTATCCTAAGCACATGCATGTGTACACACACACAAACACACACACACAAAGCAAAACAAAAAAACAATATCTGTTTTACTTTATCACACTTGAAAGTTGAAAGTAAAGATGGTCTAGGCTCAAGGATTCCCCAGAATGAGGCCAGGCTTTTATTTGTTGCTCCTTTCAAACTTCCTCATGACTTAAAAATTAATTTTAATGCAAACGAGAGATATTAAATGCAGGGCTCTTAATAACTGACTGTTTTCTTCGTCATTAACTATTAAATTAAGTAGGCAAACAAATACATGTTCAGCATCCATTGCCAACCCCTGCCTAACTTCAGCAAGCTAAGAGAAAAGCCCTAGAGGGCTTTTCTACAAGGAAGAAGGTGGAATTTGTGGTAATCATATGACCTAGTCCAGTTATTGAGAACAATAGTAAAAATCTGGCATTAACTTATAATGTAATTTTGAAAGTTGCAATTTACATTTACTCCTTTGACCTTGCCTTTGGCTTTTCCTCCAAGTGAGTAAAAGAATAAGTTTTTATAATCAACATGATTGCATAAGAAAGACCAGAAAGTTCAGTAAAATAATGCATGCTATAGCCCACTCTTTCTTTCTCTTTTTCTTTCTCTTCCTTTTTCTTTTCTTCTTTCTCTTTCTTTCCTTCCTTCTTTCTTTCTTTCTTTATTACTCTTTCTTTCTCTCTCTTTCTTTCTTTCTTTCTTTCTTTCTATCTTTCTTTCTCTTTCTCTCTCCTTCCTTCCTTCCTTCCTTCCTTCCTTCCTTCCTTCCTTCCTTCCTCCTTCCTTCTTTCCTGCTTACCTTCCTTCCTTCTTTCCTTCCTCATTCTCTCTCTCTCTCTCTCTCTCTCTCTCTCTCTTCATGCTTAGGGGTGAACCCAGGGCCTTGTTCATACTTTGCTAGCTTTCTACCACAGGGATACATCCCCAGTCCATTTTTTAAATTTTTTGTCTTGAGGCAGGGTCTCACTAAGTTATGTAGGCTGCCTCTGGCCTCGAAACTATCCTCCTGCCTCTGCCTCCTGAGTTGCTGGGATTATAGGCATGAGCCACTGTGCTGACTATAGCCATTTCTTACCTGCTATGCTAATTAGAGTTCTTGAAGGCCACCATCATTGAATTACTATGTGTAATGGTAAGAGAACGGAATTGGGAATGAGGAAGGTCCAGCCCTATTTCTACCAGTCAGATCCATTATTCTGGCCAAGTCATTTATTTTCTCTGGAACTCAGTTTCCACATCTGTCAACTGAAGGTGTGGGGAAGGACAAGGGCTGGGTTGAGGTGTACCTTGTCCGTGTACGGGCCTCTCAGGTTTAGCACATTAAACCTATTTGTCTGTGACCTGAGGCACACCAAGTCACACAGGCCCATGTGATGGGACAGTAGCCACTGCTGACCTTGTTTGTCGCACATACTCTCCTGCCTGTTTCCTCATTTCGTGGGCTTGCCTGGGGCATGCCCCAGACTTGCCTGAGGCTTGCCCAAGCTTTATTGGGCGATCTAATTCAACAAGCACACAGACTGGCACTCGCTACATAGCGCTATTCTGGCGCAATATCTTACTTTTGCTTTACAAGGATTGCTATATAAGTTGAGCCTCTCCTTAAAATAAATGAATTTGACTCTCTGAAGCTGTCCCTGGAGTGTGTCCTTGAGAGCCTCCGTGCAGCACCCTCATTGGCTGTTCTCGGCCCACCCCCTCAGTGGGGGCCAGACATGAAGGGAGTGGTGAGTCATGCCTAAGATTGTTTTTCCACTCTATGAAAACTCAAAACTCAAAATTACAGTTTGATCGACAATGTCAACTTTCTGTTCTACTGAAAACATTTTGACAATGCTTCTCATCCAGAGAAAGATGTATTTCTAAAATTTCTCCTGCCTAATCAGAGTAGGGCAAAAATACAAATGGCCTGAAGTTGGCAGGAAGAGAAACCAGTATCCTGAGTAGCCACAAAACACAGGACAGCTTGTCATACAGTCCAATGTGTGGAATACTACAGCAAAACACAGCTGTAAGGTAAGACTTTTCTCTACTGTTGAACATTCCCTTTTAGTAATATCTTATTTCCATAGTTTTGATGGGCAGAGAATATTAATTTTGCCAAAAAAGAGCAAAAGAGAAAAAAAATCTTGAAGAGAAATGGGAAATGATGTGCTGGTTGCATTGGAAAAGGAATTGAGAAAACACCAAGCATCAGTCTCAAAAAGCAACTAGTCAGCCAAGTAGGCTCGGGAAAGAATGGTCAGAATTTTCTTGGCAATATGCTAATGTTGCAGACACCTGCTATGAAAAAGAGACCATGATAATGGACACTAATATTGCTTCTGGTTTGTGTGACACATGCACACATGCATTTGTCAAAAGATAATTTTTAAGGCTAGAGACATGACTGTCACAAAAGTATAAAATATGCAAGCTGGGCTCAGTGGCACAAGTCTATAATCCCAGCAACTTGGTGGTGGAGGCAGGAGGATTGCAAGTTCGAGGCCAGAGGCAGTCTGCATAACTTAGCGATAACCTGTCTCAAAAAGTAAAAAAATGGGGCTAAGGGTACAGCTCAGTAGTCCAGCACTTGCAAAGCATACAAGTGTGAGGCCCTGGGCACTGGGTTCAAACCCCAGGGCTGGAAAACACACACACACACACACACACACACACACACACCATATGTGAAGGAGTTTATTTAATTCAGGGTTTAATGAGTGAACCCAGCCAGACGCAGCGGCACATGCCTGTAATCCCAGTGACTCAGGATGTGAAAGCAGGAGGATCCCAAATTCAAAACCAGAGGCAGCTTGTGTGACTTAATGAGACCTTGTCCCAAATTATTTTTTAAAAAGTTTTTTTTTTAAAGGAGGCTGGAGGTGTAGCTCAGTGATTGAGCACTTGCCTAGCCTGTAGGAGGCCCTGGTTTAACCTCCAAAATCCCAGTAATATAGCCAGCTCAAAGGAAAATTCAAATGAACATAAATATATAGGCAGATAAAGAATGCTGAAAGGAGTTTACAACTAGATACAAAAATGGTCTAGGTACAGGGTACTAATCTATTGGCCTCCATCAGACATGAATAATTTTCATTTGCATTATTATTAGTTCTTTACCATTTACAGCTATTGTAAAATAGCTTAAGACAATGAAAGGAGGAAATAACTCAGAAGGTGTGCTTGATTTGTAATCCATCCCCTCTCCTCTTTTCCCTCTTAGAAGTTTTCTGGGGTTTTTTTTGTTGTTGTTGTTTTTGTCTTGTTGTTTGTTGTTTGCCTGTCTTTTGAGACAAGGTCTCTTCTATGTAGCCTAGGCTGCCTTCAAACTCATGATCCTCCTGCCGCAGCCTCCAATTGCTGGGATTACAGGTGTGCACCACCATTATTTGTCCCCTTTATTTGTTTTCACAATTTTCCCCACAATTTACACTGAGGAAGTGTAATGCAGAATGTAACCAACCCAGGATATGGCAACAGTCTGGCCTAGGTTTGAATCTTTTTTTCTTCTTGAGCAATCTGTTTGACTTTTCTGAGTCTCAGTTTCCTTTTCAGTAAAATGAGGATGACAAGTACCTACCTTTCAGAGTGATATGAAAGTTTAGTTAGATAAACATAAGAAATCAGTCCATCTCACCAAATGGATTCTGAGTAAATGGTGCCTTTTATTGGGCAGTAATAATTACATGGGAGCTGGGGTCCCATGTCATATATGTCATTGTACATTTGTCAAAATCCAGAGAATGTGCAACACAAAGAGTGAACCCTGATGTAAATTATGAATTTAGCTAAATATATTGATATTGGCTTACCAATGATATCTAATGTACCATAACATTGCAATATGTTAATAGGAGTGGTAATTGGGAGTGTGGGAATGCAGAGGTATGTGGCAACTCTCTGTACTTTTCACTCATTTTTTCTGTAAACCTAAAATTGCTAGCTTTGCGGAAAAATGGGTTCAGTACATTTGTTACAATTCTGCTTAGGCAGTCCCCATGCTGTATTGTTTGTTTAGATATTCATGATGTCATCCCTGCTACCTAGAAAGTACGAAGCCCTCCAGATTATTAGTTATTATTATGAGCATAACAATTTCTATCACTTAAATTTTATGCTTTAAGCACAGTTTCATTTTTACCAGAAGTGTGAATTGCACAACATGTACAGTGGTGCATACCTGTAATCCTAGCAACTTGGGAGACAGAGGCAGGAGGATCACAAGTGTGAGGCCAGAAGCAGCCTATATAACTTAGTGAGACCCTGACTCAAGATAAAATTTTTTTTTAAATGGGCTGGGAGTACAGCTCAGTGGCAGAGCACTTGCAAAGTTATGCAGTACCCTAGATTTAAACCCCAGGTACTGGGGGGGAAAAAAAAAGACAATTGCAAATGGCTATCTATGTGCCCTAAGGTATTATTTTTCTCAACTATGGAAAAAGGACTGTGCCCAGAGTGAAAGATTTTTACACAAGCTTATAGTTTGGGCTCAAAAATTCATGCTGCAAAAATTTAACTGCATTTAGCTCATGTAATCATATTACACAACTGCTTTATCCTTCGTGTAGTGTTAAAAAGTTTTTAGGCAGCCATTGGAAATAAGAAAGTTGGTGATCAATTGATATAGCTGGACAGTGCCAGATCTAATTTGGATATCTGTTATTCTGTCTATACTTTTTTGTTTGTTTTTTTGAAACCAGAGCTCACCATGTAGCCCAAATTGGCCTGGAACTCACTATGTAGCCCAGACTGACCTTAAACTGGTGATCCTCCTGTTTCTGCCTCCAGACAGCTAGGATTAAAAGCATGGGCTTGGCTTTGGATACCTGTTCTTATTAGATAGAAACCACAGGGCTGCAATATCACCAAGAAATAATTTAAAGTACTGTGAATCCAAACAACAAAAAAAATTAATCAAGACTTCCAGTTCAAGAAGGTGAATTAAAGGCAACCTCCATGTGATGTGGTAAAACAAAGGAGTTAAAATAGGAAGAAGTGGACTCTTTTCCAAAGAAAGAATGTCTAGAAAGGCACAGAAGCCACAGAGGAGATTGTGAGATGGGCCCAGGTTTGCAGAACAGGGCTGATTAGTGAGAGAAAGTGAGCAGGACATATCTCCAACCACAGCTTCTCATGATGGAAGGGAAATGGGGCCCTCACCCAAAAAGGTAAACCTGACATTCCTGGCCATCAGACTGGCAGTCCCGCAGGACAAGCCCACAGTCCTTGAAGCCCTTGAACTCTTTTCAGGGATTTAGTGAGACAATGGGTCTTCCTGACTAAGGGGTTCAACACTGGAGAAGTAGCTCTCTTTCCCATGTTCAATGTCTCAGAGGGGCGTGGCCCTGAACCATCTTGAGAGGGAACCTATTGTGTAAGACTGAGTTAATCAAGGGACCTGAGAACAAAGCCTGAGGGTGACCTGACACAATCCCAGCATGCTACATAGTGGCAGCAGGCACTTACCACAAGGGGGGAGATGGGACACTGACACACTGAGAGGTTCAGCCAGCAAGATGCTTGGGAAAGTTGCTCAGAAGCAAAGCCCACCCCTCAGGGAAAGGAGGTGACTCCATCATCTGAGGGGAACTACAGAGACTGTCAACTCTGAGCCACAGTTAGATGAAAAGACTCCATCCTCAACTGACCACCACCTTTGCCTAATAGACTCCAACACTAGAGACCACAGAAAGAAGTCCCTCCAGCCTTCCTCGTCCTTCTCCTCCTGCTCTTTCTCCTCCTCCTCCTCCTCCTCCTTTTTTCTTTCTCTTGTTGTGCTGGGGATTGAACCCAGAGCTTTGCATGGGGTAAGTGTTGTGCCACAGTGCAGTACCTCTAGCTTTTTTCTCATTTTTGCTTGGAGATGGGATCACACTGAATTGTGCAGGTTGCTTCTGGCAGGGGGATCAAGCTCCTCCTGCCTCAAGACCCAGAGATGCTGCGGTTACAGAAGGGCAAGTCTGTGTCTGGCTTTTTTTTTTTTTTCTTTCTTTCTTTCTTTCCTTCTTTTTTCTCTTTTTCTCTTTTTCCTTCTTTTCATTGTTATTTTCACTTCCTGATTTCTCTTTTTACTAATGTAATTTTTATATTTTTCTTTTTTTTTTTAGTTTTTAAAAATGTTTTTCTGCCTGTGTATCTCTCTTTTTCTGTCTATACTTTAAATCTCTTAGACTTACTACTTCTTATTGCTCTGCTTATGCTTACCTAGTTCTGTTTATAGATCTTTCCCTCACCATGAAATCTTTTAAAAATCTTTTGCTCCTTTTCCTTCCTGTTCTTAACATTCATTTCCTTACTAGATCTTTGTTTTCCTTTCTCTTACTTCACCCTTGAGACATCATTCTCTCTCATTTTTCTTTTCTCCCCTTCTTACTTCAGGCAAATACTATTTATATTTTTACCCTAAATATTTTTCATAGCATACTCCATATTATTATTGTCATTCTTTGTTCTATGGGCATTAGTGGTGCAGCAGTTGGCTTTGAGTGATTTTTACTGTGTTTCCATATCTGATTTGGTCAGATATTGCTCCTATTATAGTGGTTTGTCTAACTTTCTGGGAGTGGCACTGGAGACTGTGGTCTCAAGAGAAAGCAGTTCACTAAAAAAACCTCACAAATAAAATGGGAAGTGATATCCACTCCTACAGATGCACAAATCATAAATGAGAAACAGGAAACATGAAAAAGCAAAGCAATTAATCTCTGAAAGACTGTGTTTCCTTAACCACTGAATCCAAAGATGCTGAAATAGGTGAAATATCAGGCAAAAAATTTAAAAGTCTATTTAAAAAAGTGATCAAAGAGAACTAGGAAAGAGGACATAAATAACCAAATGAATGAAGTAAGGAAATCAATACAGGAACTAGACCAGAAAGTCACCAATGTAGAAGACAAAGCCAGCAAAATGGATGAGAAACTCAACACGAAAATTGGTATTTTGAATACAAAAACAAAAATGTTGGAAATAAAGGACTCATAAACCAAATAAAAAAACACAGCAGAAAGTATCACCAGTAGACCAAATGAAGCAGAAGTTAGAATATTAAGAATGGAAGACAAGTTGAGAAAATTCTACATTCAGATATCAACAAAGAAAAAAAAAAAAAAACAAAAACCAGCATGATCACAATTTTCAAGAACTTTGGGACATGACCAAGAAACCAAACCTAAGAATCTGTGGGGTGGAAGAAGGAGTTGTGAAAAAAACTAAAGGCATATAAAACTTAGTCAGTGAGATTACAGCAGAAAACACTCCAAATCTAATAAAAGAAATGAACATCAAACACAAGATGCATTTAGAATATCAAATAGACATGACCAGAAAAGGACTTCCCCCTGACACATAATTAAAATTTCAAAATTACAGAATGAAGAAATAATATCAAAAGCTGCAAAAGAAAAACACCAACTCAACAAAGGAAAACCCATCAGACTTACATAAAATATCTCAGCCAAAATCTAAAATCTAAGAATGCTTTGAATGATGTATTTCAAACCCTTAAAGTAAATTATTGCCAATTAAGATTATTATATCCATCATAGTTATTATAGTTATCATTTAAAATTGATGGAGAAATAAAGACATTCCAAGAAAAGTAAAATTAATGAAATATGTGAGCAGAGAGTCAGCATTGCAGAAAATACTTAAAGGAATCTTACACACATAAAAGGAAGAAAGGCAGTCTCCACTATGAGAATACACAACAGAATAAACCTCATGGGAGGGACAGACAAACTAAAGAGAACTAGGAAAGAATCAGTCATGCCTAATTCAAAAACCAGCAAACCCAGAATATAAATAAAGGAGACAAAAAGAACTAATAGTATATGAATGAACCAGTAAAACACACAATGCAATTGCAAGAATCAGCAAGCCTCTCACTAATAACCCTAGAAATAAATAGTATTAACTCTCCAACTTAAAGACAGATTAGCACATTGAAAAAAACAAGAACCAACGATTTATTATCTGCAGGAAACACATCTCACTAGCAAGGGCAACCACAGACTGAAAGTGAGAGGACAGAAATTGATATAACAAGAAAATGGAAGCCAGAAGAAGGAGGAATAGCCATCCTTATGTCAGATAAATTCGACTTCAAGTTAAAACTAGTCCAAAGAATGAAAATTGTCACAACGAAAAGCATGTCAAAATGAATCACATTATGATGTACATTAAAAATTTCTAATAAAAAAAAAAAAAGAAAATTATGGAGAGTAAAGGTGCAGGAGATATGTAAGATCATTCTATAGATATTTATAGAGTCTGTTAAATATCAGGCACTATTCGTGACACTGAAATAAATGTCTGTTAAAAAAAAAAAAAAACTAGTCCAAAGAGACAAAGAAGGTCACTACATATTGATAAAGGGAACAATCAATCAAAAAGGCATCACAATTGCAAATGTATTCTCTTTTTACTAATGTAATTTTTATCTTTCTTTTTTAGTTTTTAGAAATGTTTTTCTGCCTGTGTATCTCTTTTTCTCTACTTTAAATCTCTTAGGCTTACTACTTCTTATGGCTCTGCTTATGCAATAAGCATCCAATTTCATTAAAAAAACATTATTGGACTTAAAGGGACAGATAGGTCCAGGTACAATAATTATGGGTGACTTCAATATTCCACTCTCATCAATAGATAGAATATCTAGATAAAAAAATCAAAAGAGAAGCTTCAGAATTAAACACCACAATAGATCAAATGAAATTAATAGATAGATACAGAATATTCCACTCAAAAGCTATAGAATACACCTTCTTTTCAGCAGCCATGGAACTTTCTCTAAAAGGATCACATTTTAGGTCATAAATCAGTCTTAACAGATGTAGAAAAGTCAAATTAATTTTGTGTATCTTATTAGACCATAATGGAATAAAACTAGAAATGAACAACAAGAGAAATTATAGAAACTATACAAAAATATGGAGAATGAACAATATGATCTTAAATGATCAATAGGCACTTGAAGAAATAAGAGAGGAAATTTAAAAATTCTTAGAATCAAATGAAAATGAATACACAACTTTCTAGAATCTTTGCAATACAGGAAAGGCTGTTCTAAGAGGGAAATTTTAGCTATGAGTGCCTACATTAAAAAATCACACTGGGTACAAATAACTTAATGATGTACCACAACCTCTTAGAAAAAGAAGAACAAACAAAATGTAAAACCAGTAGATAGAAAGAGATAATAAAGATCAGAGCAGAAATTAATAAAATGGAGACTAAAAGAACAATAAAAAGAACTGATGAAACAAAGACCTGATTCTTTGAAAAGATAAACAAAATAGTCAAACTCTTAGCTAAACTAACCAAAGGAAAGAGAGAGAAGACTCAAATTTAGAAAATTAGAGATGAATAAGGGGACATTACAACAAATACCAATGAAATCCAGAGAATCATTAAAGAATATTTTGAAAAATTATATTCCAAAAAACTGGAAAATTTAGATAAGATGGATAAATTCCTAGACACATATGACCTGCCAAAACAAGTCAAGATATGTGTGTGTGTGTGTGTGTGTGTGTGTGTGTGTGTGTGTGTGTGTAACTTAAGCAGACCTATTATGAACAGCAAGATAAAAGCACTAATAAAGAATCTCCCAACAAAGAAAATCCCAGGACCAGCTAGATTGACTGGTGAATTCTACAAGACCTTTAAAGAAGAATTAATAAAAATGTTAATGTTCCTCAAGCTATTCCATAAAATACAAATGGAAGGAACACTACCACACTCTATGAAGCCAGCATTACCTTGTTATCAATAACAGATAAGGATGCATCAAAAAAGGAAAATTATAGAACAACAATAGACCAATTTCCCTGATGAAC
The DNA here is from genome assembly GCA_007922755.1 of Pedetes capensis. Classification (NCBI taxonomy): domain Eukaryota; kingdom Metazoa; phylum Chordata; class Mammalia; order Rodentia; family Pedetidae; genus Pedetes; species Pedetes capensis. The sequence continues at coordinate 1,994 of VMDO01007457.1, read as the reverse complement.
CTAAACTCAAAAATCCTCAATAGAATACTTGCAAATCAACTCCACCAACATATTAAAGAGATCATACATTATGATAAAGATGGTTCCATTCTTGAGATGCAAGCCTGGCTCAACATACATAAGACAATAAATGTAAAACAGTATATAAATTGACTCAGAAACAGAAATCACATGATCCTATCAATAGATGCAGATAAGGCCTTCGATAAAGTTCAACATCCTTTTGTGATAAAATCCTTGAAGAAACTAGGAATTGAAGGAACATACCTCAACATAATGGGGCTGAGATTTAGCTCAGTGGGTAGAGCACTGCGCTGCAGTCTCTGAGGACCTGAGTTCAATTCCCGGCACTGTAAAAATGGGAGAAGGACCTGGCAATCACTCCCAAGGCAATCCCGAAACAATCAGCCATTGAAAACCCTATGAGGGTCGCTATGAGTCAGATACCGACTCGACGGCACCTAACAACAACAACAACAACAACAACAACAACAACAACAACCACCACCTCAACATAATAAAAGCAATATATGAAAAAGCTATAGCCAACATCATACTAAATGGGGAAAAACTGAAAGAATTTCTCTTAAAATCAGGGACAAGGGTATCTATTGTCTCCCTGCTATTCAATATGGTAATTGAACTATTAGCCACAGCAATAAGACAATAGAAAGAAATAAAAGGGATCCAAATAGGAAAGAAAGAGGTCAGATTACCCCTATTTACAGACTATATGATCCTATACTTAAAAGACCCTAAAGACTCCACCAGAAAATTCTTAGGCTGATAAACATTTTCAGCAAAGTAGCAAGATACAAAATGAGCATTCAAAAATCATTAATGTTTCTGCATACCAATAATGATCAGGCAGAGAAAGAAATCAGGAAAACAATCTCATTCATAATAGCTTCAAAACAAATAAAATAGCTGGCTATAAACTTAATGAAGGAGGTGAAAGACCTCTACAATGAAAACTTTAAAACATGAAAGAAAGAAGTTGAACAAGACACCAGTAGGTGGAAAGATCTTCCATGCTCATGGATTGGAAGAATTAATATTGTGAAAATGTCCATATTACTGAAAGCAATCTACAACTTCAATGGAATTCCCATCAAAATCTCAATGATATTCCTCACAGAAATAGAGAAAACAATCCCAAAATTCATATGGAAGCACAGAAGACCCCAAATCACTAGAACAATCCTGAGTAGAAAGAATAGTGCAGGGAGCATCACTATTCCTGATTTCAAATTATACTACAAACCCATAGTAACAAAAACTGTATGGCAAATGTAGACTAATGGAACTGGCAAATATAGACTAATGGAATAGACTAGAGGACCCAGAAATAAATCCACGCTGCTACAGCCACCTGATATTCAAGAAAGGTGACAAAAATATAAGTTGAAGAAAGGACACCCTCTTCAACAAATGTTTCTGGAAGAACTGGATATCCTCATGTAGAAGACTGAAGCTAGGTCCGTCTCTCCCACTTTGTACAAAACTCAGTTCAAAATGTATCAAAGATCTTAATGTAAAACCTAAAACTTTGAAACTGTTAGAGGAAAAGCAGGAAATCTCTTTAAGACATAGGCATAGGCAAGGACTTCTCAACTAGGACCTCAATAGTGCAGAAAATAATAGCAATAATTGGTAAATGGGATTGCATAAAATTAAAAAGCTTTTGCACAGCAAAGGACACAATTATCAGAATGAAGAGACAACCTACAGAATGGGAGAAAATCTTTGCCAACTATACATCAGACAGAGGATTAATATTTAGACTATGTAAAGAATTTTAAAAAGCCAGGCATGGTGGCGCACGCCTGTAATCCCAGCGGCTTGGGAGGCAGAGGCAGGAGGATCGCAAGTTTGAGAACAGACACAGTCTGCGTAACTTAGTGAGACCCTATCTCAAAAAGTAAAAAAATGGGCTGGGAGTGCAGCTCAGTGGTCCAGCACTTGCAGAGCATGCAGGCATGAGGCCCTGGGTT